>VDFB02086473.1:0-17835 GCA_007258455.2 Sequoia sempervirens
TATAACGATGACCTTTTGACCTTAAGAGTGAGTCTTCTTGAAGTATATTCTTTTTCAAAAACTAGTGAAAATCAAGAAGGATCATGTTTGATTCTTGAACATACACTATTTTAGATTCTAGGACTTAAAAATAAATCCACAAGCTTTGTCAAGAAATCCCTTGCAAAAAGAGTCAAGAAATCAAAGAAACAACTTAGAAAAAACTTTTGGAAAGAAGATAGTTTTTATATCAAATTAGAAAAGTTTTGCTTCAACATAGAATTTTCATCCATAGGTTTCACGACTTTGCTAGGGGATATACTGAGGATTTTGCTTTAGAACCTTTATATTCACAAGCTTATTTCCAAAGAAGAGCTCTTTCAGAAAAGCATAATCATAGTCAACCTATTCGTCAATCATCCATCCCACAACCAGTAATAAAACTTATTCCAACAAGCCAAATCAATTCATACAATAGAGGAAAATTTGGTAAAAATTAGGCTTGTCATCAAAATCAAAGATTTACCAATAGAAATAGCATGTCAAAGTACCCCAAAAATTATCCCCTTCACAAAGAAGAAAATTAGACAACATTGTGGAATCCTAAAACAACGCTTACACTATCTGTTTTAGCGCATTTGCACTATCTTTTAGCTCATCCATAGTTCAAATAGCACATTTGCAGTCTATTTTAGTGCTTCTAAAAACTTTTGTAGCACATCTACTGACTATAACCAAAATTTACTAGTGTCAGAAATCCTAGTGTCTTAGTGCATCTTCCATGTATTGTAGCACATATACACTATATTTTAGCACATTTGCTAGCCAATTAGCGCCTACATAGTCTATTTCAGTGCATCTGAAAAACATTACAACATATCTACAATCTGTCAAAATATTTACTAGTATCAGAAATTACCATTGTCTTAGTGCATATGCAGTCTATTGTAGTGCATTCACCCTGTTTGACAATGCTTTTACCTTATCTTTTAGTGCATCCACAATCTGTATTAACACTTCTTCCCTCTATAATAGTGCATCCACTAAACAGAAAAATAGAGAGCTTGGGGAAACCTCTATCAAACTTTTGACATCAAAAACTCAGGTTTTTACTAGAAATTTTTTTTTTCACAAGCAAGACATTGTCTTAAACCTGAAACAAATAGGATCCTACAAGTCAAAATTCTTTTCAAAGTTAAACCCAGATCTTCCAAACTATAAATTGTAAAATTATCAAACAACACATCTTGGTTATTGAGTTAAGTTTCATTATCAAGATTTTATCATCCTACAATCACGAAACGAAACACAATAATCAAAATTTTAACTTGGTCTCATCAATAGGATATATCATCCTATTTGACTTTCTTAAAAAATCCAACTAACTCTCAAAAATAGAAGATCAAAGTTTAGTGAGAAAAGAAAAACACTTGTATGCCAATTTTGACAAGGTTACAAAGACATAAACTTAGGGAAAAGGAAATTGAAACATCAAATGTCATGGTGGAAGAAAATCCCTTTCACAGGTTACATCAAAATAGTACAAATGAAATAACCCAAGAAGATATCCAAATGGCACAAGATCCAAATTTTCACAAATTCATGGAAAAAGTCTTGCAACAAGACATGGAAAAATACCTCTTGATGCTAGTAGAATTAGGTGCAAAAAATTCAAAATATTTTGACATTAATCGATTAAAGGAAACACCTAGAACAACTCAAACTGAACCACACAACATGCAAGACATAGATCAAGTGGTTTCTCTAACATGTCAAATGCAAACTTTACAACAACAAATTTAGGATATGCAAAAGGGAACCACAAAGACGTATTCATTATAGGACATTTTTCCTTATCCTTTTCATCCATGTGTAGACACGATACCCTTCCCTAGACATTCTAAATTCCCAAAATATGACAAGTACAATGGAAAAACATATCCAGTTGACCATGTGAGGGAATTTAGAACCATGAGTTTAGAGTTTGCAAAAGAGGATACTTACCTAATGAGGTTATTTCCAAAGAGCTTAGGAGGTCACTATATGGAATGGTTCTCCAAATTATAACCAGGGATTCAATCCTTTGAAGAACTAGTTAACAAATTTATCACACAATTCTCCTTCAACATTCAACATGACGTAAACATAAAAGATTTGTACAACATGAAACAAAAGAAGGGTGAGACATTCCTATCATTCCTACAATGTTGGTGAAAGTTGTTTGCTAGATATCCTCGATCTATACCTGAAGAGGAAAAGATTGAATTATTTATCGACAACTTAAATGATGACATAAGTTATAGACTAGAACTGCAATGTCCCCTAACATTTGAAAAGGTGATCGAGAATGGGCTTAAAATCGAAGAAGCCTTAGTCAATAGAGGAGTAATTAAACATTACAATGATAAATCAAACAACAAAAATTCCTCAAATCACTATAGAAACAATGACAACCCTAAATTTTGGCAGAAAAACAAAAATACTGGAAACAATGATGTTACTACTGACACACAAAATACAAAACTAGTATTCAATTTGATGGCAACAACTATGAAAAAAATTCAAAATGACAGCTAGAACAAAAATCAAGGTACCACTCAAAACAATAACCCACACAATGGAGAATCTCGACCACCATCCTATCAGAGACAATCCAATCGATGGAGATTTACACCATTAGGAAAAACTTTGGAATCATCAATGAGAGAGCTTATTGCAAATAGACTTATTACCCCACTAGAAGTAAGAAATTGGGAGCCAAATGTGAAACCGTCTTGGTGGAACAATGCTGACTATTACAAATTTCATAAAAAATAAAGGACATAAAACAAATGACTGTATGCAATTAAAAGATATGATACAAGACTTGATTGAAGCAAAAAAGGTGTTTTTCAAAGGACATCAAACAAACAACGATAACAGTGTGTTTAAAAATCCTTTACCTAGCTACAAAAAAAGAGAATCTTCTTCAAACAATAAAGGAAAAAGTATAAACTATATCTATGATACCACCATTCTTTGAATTTCTGAGGTTGAGAAAAATAATTTCATTGACAATCAAATAGATAACATAAGCATCAATGACACTATATCCCTAAACGTAATCCAAAACATAAAAATATTCGACAACGAAATCAACGTCATAAAAATTAAGGAAAGACAAGACAATCAACCAATTAATGCAATGACAAGGGGGCAGTCCAAAGTGATACTAAAAGGAGTTTCATCTAAAATAACTACTCCCCCTTCAAATCAATACATCATTATGGATCAGGGTATGTGCAGGATCATCATGGAAAAAACAAGCCCTTAAGTGGCAAAAAATTTAGAAAAATCAGAGTTAGGCAACTTGACATAAAAATTTGAATAAGTTATCTATATTATTTCAAAAATATGTAAGAATAGAATCTTCAGCAAATTAAATGTAGTTTCTAAACTACTAGGTTTTTTTTTTTAAATAAATCATTTGGTGAAAATTTGAAATCAATGAAGTGGTACTTAAATTTCATGCAAAATAAAAGTGGGTGTTTGTCTGACCACCCCATACAATAAAATGATAATATTTTTTTATAATATTTTAGATATAAGTAGAGGACTCCATGCATCGATGTGATGTATATTTTTTTGTAATTTTTTCCAAATAAATAATTAATTATGAATTTTTATTACAACATTTTAAAAATTATAAAAATTGTATGTCTAACCAATTTTAACTTGGTCAAAAATTCATGATTTATCAATTTTTTTTTTTTAATCCTATAGTATGCGAAATGAATGTGACACATGTTTTGGATTCAAAAAATGTAATACCGTTTGAAAGCTATAGATGTTTTTCAATTAGCCTATCAATCAAGACTTTAGTCATAATTTGAATAGAAAATGAATAATAATTACTTATTAAATTCAAAGTAAAGCATAATTTATATAGGTGGAACTGAGAATATCCTTTAAAAACCCTTTTCATTTCATTAATCTTGGGCAAAAAAAGTCATCAGCCACATACCCATCATATTGCCACTTTTTGTCCCATCATGATCTTGCACATACCCATCAACTACAAAAGATACCGCATAGATATGGACCATATTTGAACTTCTAAAAATTTCACCATCATATAAGGAGGTTCTAGAATAGGCTCTAGTGGCCACTATGGTAATCAATAATTCAGATTTCTGTCAATTTCAAGCTATGGTGGTACATCTGACCACACCTCATTATCTGTCATTCTCCAAACAAGATGATGTGTCACTAAATCACCCATAGAATGTGGCCCTACATATAGAGGTTCTAATCGATAAACACTATGTCAAGCATGTCTTAATAGATGGTAGAGCTTGATTAAATATTTGTACTTTAAAACTAATTCATGTACTAGGTTATTCTGACAACGCCATTGATGCCAGAAGAAATATAACAATAAAAGCATATGATGAAGAGGTCTTCCAAGGGGATGATTGTACTACCAATTCAAGTGGGACCAATTGCCAAAAACATATTTTCCAAGTGTTTATAGACAAAGAGATAACATATAACATACTCCTGGGATGCCCATGGATACATGGCATGCAAGCGATACCTTCGACATATCATCAGTGTTTTAAATTTCTAGTCAATAAACAAGAGGTCACTATTTTAACTAACTACAATAATCCCTAGACTTGTAACATGCTTAAGGAAACTCAAGACACTTTCATACCCCATAATAGAGAGGCCAACACTTCTACTTCATCTAGTGGTGAAAAACAACTCAATTTTATATCCAAATGGGTTGAGAAAAAGGACCAGGAAAAGGAAACAACGGTTACTGACTCAATTTTATCAAACTATGAAAATCCCCTGAATGCTCTATCACAACAATTCACATACAAGATTCAGTTAAAGTACAAGGTCTTCAGAGAATATTCTATTGAGAAATATTTGTCTTTCATAATTGTTGCCATCTCCAAAATGATATGGACAACCCAACCAACACACGACAATCATCACAACCTACCATGGTTTTGTATGAAAGGTTTGTAAAAGTAGGTATTCTAGAAAATGAATCGGAAGACAAGGCCATTATTAATTGGCTCTACAAAGATGAAGAAGCCTCAACATCAACAAATATCAACATAAGGAAAAATTAGTATGGAAAAGCAAAGGCTATCTTAGAGAATTAACTCAGAAAGTGGTAGAAAGGATTCTTCAAATTAGGGATGGTTCTGAAACAAATTCCAATGAGTATGAATGGGATCATTTATCTGTAACATCATACACTGAAAAACAAATTGATGTCATTAAAGTGCATACACCCACACGGGAGGAGGGACAAAGTTCAGGAACTAGACCACTTGTATTGGGATCACCAAATATCGATGACTCAAGTGAGGATGAAAAAACTTCGAGTGAGATAGACAACTTCAAGGAGGGTAATATCATAGACCTCAGCCTTACCACTAACACCTTTGACCACATGGCTATCAGAACCCTCACTACTGTCGACCTTACTCAACTTGAGTACTTTTTACCCTTGATGCATCATGAACTTATTGACTAGGAACGAATTGAACCTATTAATATACCAGTCTTTTCAAATAATGATTCCATCATAAATTTTCATTGCAGTGACACACCTAATAAAATTTCTGCCCATAACACTCATAAAAACACTTCAAATCATGAGGATTTCAAATCTTCCAATTGCAAAATTGACAACAGGAAAAATGGATCTAATGGTGAAAACCATTCAATGCAAACATTAGATATGGAAAAAGTAAAAATAAAGAACATATCTAATAGTGAAAACCTTTCTGAGGTACTGAAAGATGGGAGATTTGACACCCTTCTAGAGTGTTAACATGACATATCATCATTACTACTGGAGCCTACACATTCCATAAATCTTGGAACAATAGAAAGGGAAAAGATTTTACATCTAGAAGCATTCATGATAGAACAAGAGAAGCATGAATTCACCAAATTCTTTGAAGAGCGACATATCAATTTTGATTGGTCTTATTTTGATATGACAGGATTATATCCATATCTCCTGATGCATCATCTATTTCTACCATTTGGAATCAAACGAGTAAAACAAAAATTGAGAAAAATGCATCCCCACATTGCCTTGATGGTAAAAGTTGAGATAAAAAATTTGTTGGATGCATGATTTATCAGGTCTATCAATTATGCAGAGTGGATTTCAAATATTGTGCCTATATCTAAACTAGATAATAGTATTAGAATATGCAAAAAATTTAGAGATCTAAATAAGGCGTGCCAAAAGGATGATTTTCTATTACCAAGAATTGGCATCATTGTGGATCTAACAATAGGACATCCCATGTTGTCATTAATGGATAGATTCTCAGGATACAATGAAATCATGATAGCACCTAAAGATCAGGTAAAGATAGCATTCACTTGTCCTTGGGGTACATTCTATTGTAATTTCATTCCCTTTGGGTTGAAAAATGTAGGTGCAACATATTAGCGTGCAATGACCACTATTTTCCAAGACATGATGCATACTTTTATGGAAGATTATGTCAATGACATATTAGAAAAATCATACACTAGAGAAGGACATCTGGAGATCCTCAAAAAAATATTTACTAGACTGGAGAAGTTCAATGTCAGATTGAACCCTAAGAAATGTGTGTTTGGGGTAACATCAACAAAGTGCCTTAGATACATAGTGTCAGGAAAAGGTATCGAAGTGGATCCAGCTAAGGTCAAAGCAATAATGGATATTCCACCACCTAAAAATATCAGTCAATTATGGTATCTACAAGGCAAGCTACAATCAATTAGGAGATTTATCTCCCAATTAGCCGACAAAAGCCATCCATTCAATCATCTACTTCATAAAAATGTCTATTTTAAGTGGGATCAAGAATGTGAAATAACTTTTAACTAGATAAAGAAATATTTGATGTTGCCTCCCATAATCATACCACTTGTAGTAGAGAGACCATTGTTACTATGTATCGCAACAACTAACATTTCTTTAGGATCTCTATTAGCACATGAAGATTTTGAGGTAAAGGAACACGTTATTTACTATATTAGTAGGACTCTTAATGGTTATGAAATAAATTACACATTCATAGAGAAAGCTTGTTTGGAAGTGGTATTTGCAACCCAATAGTTGTGACACTACATGTTGAATCATATAGTCAAACTCATAGCAAAAAGTGACCAATTAAAATATTTGGGTATGTGCAGGATCATCATGGAAAAAACAGGCCCTTAAGTGGCAAAAAATTTAAAAAATTCAGAGTTAGGCAACTTGATGTAAAAATTTGAATAAGTTATCTATATTATTTCGAAATCATGTAAGAATAGAATCTGTAGCAAATTGAATGTAGTTTCTAAACTACTAGGTATGCTTTTAAAAAAAAAAATCTATTTGGTGAAAATTGTAAATTTCAATGTAGTGGTACTTAAATTTCAGGGAAAAAATAAGTAGGTGTCTGTCTGACCACCCTAACCACAATAAACTGATAATATTTTTTATAAGATTATAGATATAAGTAGAGGACTCATGCCCTGATGTGATGCATATTTTTTTGTAATTTTTTTCCAAGTAAATAATTAATTATGAATTTTTATTACAAATTTTAAAAATATAAAAACTTCGTCTGTCTTACCACCATAGCTCAAAAATTCATGAAATTCAATTTTTCTTTTTTTTTAATCCTATAGTATGTGAAGCATAGAATTTGATGCATGTTTTGGATTCAAAAAATGTGATACCATTTGAAAGCTATAGATGTTTTTCAATCATCCTATCAATCAAGACTTTAGTCGTAATTTGAATAGAAAATGAATAATAATTACTTATTAAATTCAAAGTAAAGCATAATTCATATTGGTGGAATTCTAAGAATATCTTTTAAAACCCTTTTCATTTCATCAATTTTGGGTTTAAAAAAAGTCGTCGGCCACATACCCATCATATTGCCACTTTTTGGCCCACCATGATCTTGCACATACCAATATACTCAGCAAATTTTCTTTAACAGGGAGACTAGCAAAGTGGGTCATGATCTTAAGTGAGTTTGACATCCAGTATGTAGATGAGAGAGCCATCAAGGGATGGGTGATAGCTGATCAATTAGCTATAGCTGTGTTATAGGATAATCATCCAATGAGCATTGAATTTCCTAATGCAGACATTTTGAATATTACCACACAACAATGCAGGTTTTATTTTGATGGGTCATACACACAACGTGGGTCTGGTGTGGGAATTATATTTGTTACACCTCAAGGACACACCATTCCAAAGTCCTATAGACTAATGTTTCCATGTACCAGTAATGTAGCTGAGTATGAAGCATTAATTATTGGCAACAAATTGGCAATTGAATGGAAAATCACAAAAATACAAGTGTATGGAGACTCATAACTTGTCATCTATTAGGTAAATGATGAGTATCAAAAAAAGGATGAAAAGCTCATGTCATAAAAGAAAATGATAGATGATCTCAAAAATTACTTCATGGATATCAAGTTCAAATAGATTCCAAGGGCAGAGAACAAAGCGATGGCGACAATTGCTTCTCTTTTCAAATTACCAGAAAAATGAGGTTGTTATGAGTTTATGGTAGAACAAGTATCTAACCCTGCCTATGAAAATCCTAAATCACAAACCAAATGCCAAATAATTGATGTTCAAACCTCACTCTATGAAGAGATCTATGCTTACCTCAAGGATAATATCCTTTCTCTTGATCTTTCTAGAAACCAAAAATGTAACTTCATCTGTCAATCCACATGACATACATTGATTGTTGACATCCTTTACCATTGAGGTCTAGATGGTACTCTTCTTTGGTGTCTAGAACAACACAAATCTGAAATAGCCTTACATGAGGTCCACGAAGGTATTTGTGGAACTCATTCAAGTGGACTAACCCTAACAAAGAAACTCCTCCGTTTAGGGTATTACAGGCCAAATATGGAGGAGTCTTATCAATTTGCTAAAAAAATTTAGAAATGCCAGATTCATGGTAACTTAATCCATGCACCAACACAAGAATTACACCCCTTCACATCAACATGGCCTTTTTGTCAATGGGGATTGGATCTAGTAGGAAAGATCAATCTGTCTTCATCTAATGGAAACAAGTTCATAATCACAACAACAAATTACTTCACAAAATGGATAGAAGTAGTTCCTTTAACAACAATCACTGGGAAAAAAATATCATATTTCATACTAAACTACCTCATCTGTAGGTATGGAATTCCTCAGTCCATTTTCACAGACAATGGTCAACCCTTTAAGAATTAGGATGTGTAGGAATTGTGTGAAAAGTTTCACATCCAACATTGTTTCTCAACATCATACTATCCTTAGGGAACTGGCTAGGTAGAGGCCTAAAATAAAACAATTCTAAAAATCCTAAAGAAGACTGTCAATGATGTTGGATGTGATTGGCATGTTCAGTTAAATCCTGCACTATGGGCATACAAAACTAGCATCAGAACACCTATAGGATTTACACCATATTCCTTGGTATATGGATCAGAGTCTATTTTGCCCATTGAGGTTGAGAATCCATCACTTTGTGTATCACTAAAGGGTATCATTCGAGATGAGGATTATAGGGCTTATAGACTTCAAGAGCTGGAACTATTGGATGAACATCATCAACAAGCTGTGGATCATTTGCTGACATATCAACAGAGGATTTCTAGGAGCTACAATCATAGAGTAAAACCTAGAGTCTTTCAGGTTGGTGACTTGGTCCTAAAGGAAAACCCTAGAAATCAGCAAGACAGAGAAAAGAAAGGGAAGTTTGAACCTAACTGGCTAGGTCCCTTTGTCATCATATCAGTTTATGGATCTAGAGCCTATCAGTTGTCTACACCTGAAGTGGATCTATTTGATGAACCTATCAATAGTATCCATCTCAAAAAGTTCTACACCTAAATCACCTAGTGCATAGTACAAGTTCTGAAAATGGTTACCTTGATGAAAACTTGGAAAATAGGCATCTTGGTAATAGAAAAATACAAAAACATAAAATAAAATAAAAATACAAAAATACAAAAAAATCAAAAAGACTGAAAAAGTGCAATAAAAACATGTAGTGAAAACCTGGAAATAGGTGCTACTTGTGATTTTAAAGCCAACTTTTCTATCTATTGGACACATGTCATGGTCATTACTTCCACCATCATTTTACATCCATTATCATATCATTGCGAGTGGTCGTGTCATGCCCTAGCTTGGGGGAAAAATCTTGACCTCACTAGGGGAAATAAATCTTGAGCTTAACCAAATAGACAAACAACATGTCAAACATAGCAAAAAAAATGATCAAAACACAACCCAACATGAAACATCAATCACCATTGGAAACACATTGAACATCCATATCATATAATAAAATCCAAAAAACAAGTCAAAAGTCAATCTCAAAAATTCAAAAATAGAGTGTGTATTAGTCAAACTACGTGGTCTTTGCGTGTATAACGTAGGAAAGACTAATCTTTGATCAGCCCCCGAGGCCCTTAGGATAGGTCTTTAGGTTAGGTTTTTGGTCAAAATCTCAAAAATACAAAAAAATTGGAAAATCAACATGGATGATCTAATCTGAATAATGACTGAAATACTTTAAGAAAAGGTTGGATAGATGTGCTTTGATGATTTGTTATCATTTCTTTGAAGCAACTCGATAATGTATTGAACTAGAGAATCTAGGAAGAAGAATGGTATTTTCTTTGTCTGCTATATGTGAATTAGTCATTAATATTGTGTGAATTGTCGTGAGACGTGCTCTACAAAGTATCATTGATGACATTCCAATTCACATAAGAAAATGATTTGTTCGTGTCTATTTATGCAAGAAATGATCAGGTCATCTTGGTTTAATTATACCTAGATGCCTGTGTTCACTTGCAATATCAAAAATCATGAAAGAAGTACTCAGGTCATCATGGTATGCATTATACCATTGATGCTTGTACTCACTCTCAACATTTTGAAAGCTCCATGATGATAACAAGAAAAATACATAGACTGTTATAATACCAATGTTTGCATATATATTTGCATGGTATATTAGATTGCATTCATGATAGTTTTACATCTACAGAGTCTTTTTGTTACAAAGATTGGTGAATCATTCAAATAATATATCATAAAAAAATGGTTGTAATCAGAATGTACATCACATCTCAAAATATAATAGAGGATACAATCATGAATCTAGGTGTTGCTAGCTCTGGACAATGCAACCATCTCAAGACTAGTCCCCCCTCCACCACTAGATGTACCAGGATCTCTCAGATCTCTAGGCTCTCTCAGAAGAGGCTATGTCACACCCACACTGACAGTCCTAGTATGAGTTCTTCCAGATCGTGACTGTACATAACTCACTCTCTGCTTAGATAGAACAACATCACATAATTTACATTTATAGTACTCTACCTCCTGACCAACATGGACAAGCTCTCGCATATAATCTTCTATAGTGGTACCATCCACCAGTCTCTCTGACTGGGCCTATGCGCCCTCTATAGCCCATCTAGTGGCATCCCTCTTGGCTGTCAGTGACGCAATCTTTGTCTGAGCCATAGCCAATTGGGCATGTACCTGTGCTAGAGCCTGAGCATGTGACTGGGCCTGTACCTGCATTTGTGTCTGTGTCTGTATCAATAAACCCTACGCCTGGAAATAACTGACCCTGTAAGGTCTGTACCTACAGTTACAGACTCACAATTTGTGTCTACTCTGAAGAGGCTACAACTGCTTTCCTTTTACAAGGAACTATATGCTCCTAAACATCTAAGGTTGTATCTGGCCCACCTCCTCCATCATCTCCACTGTTGTCATCATCGTTGTTGCTCTAATCATCAATGATTCCCTCCTCATCACTATTGTCCTCCTTATCACCACTTCCCTTGATAGCCTCCACATCCTCCTCACTACCCTCCTCTCTCCTCTGTCAGTGACTATGTGCTATAGCAACCTCCTCATCAGCAGATAGTGGTACTAGCTCATTAGGAATGGTAATACGAGGAAATGGATGTAAAGAAAGATACTATGCATAGTCTACAGTAACTAGAGCCTCCACAATATCAAGATGAATATCCCAAACCAAAGGCTATAAAGCATGATACCCTTGCACTATAGTATCATATAGGAGGCAAGGTCCCCAATCACTGGTATCATCTTGATGCTGAGCATAATGACAAACACCATGGGGCATGCACTGTACTATGTCATACTGCCTAAGCACCCTCTTGAAAATAAATCTCTCTAAAAAAAATGAGTCTTGTCAATCAGATACATCAAATCACAAAGGTATCCCATCTCTCTATCATCCTCGTCCCAGTGCTTGTAATCCAGATACGGTCACCATGTAATGGTCTCAATATCATCAAGGACTCTCCTCCAATGCTCTAAATTACCTATTCTAGACTGAGTAAGATGACCTACGTATCTGTGAACATATGACCTCATAGGTGATCTATGTCTAATTGGCACTAGATGCGTAACAACGATATACTCCCACGCCCAAACCTGAAGCAATGTCACTTCGGAAGATAAACTACGACCTCCAAGGTAGACAGCTAAATGCAAATCATGATAAAGATGGGAAAGCATGCACATGCCCCAAGCATATCTCATACCATGTACAATCATACTCTCTAACACATGACCCCAACCAATAGATAGTCCCTTTGACCTGCAATCAGGATAGAGGAACCCTCCAATGAAACCAGAAAGAGTTGTAGGAAAACTGGCATAAGCATCCACCATCTCACACCATGGAATCCAATATCTAGAAATATGATCATCCTGAAATACTCAACGAAGAGCATCAATCTCTCCATGCTCTGAAGAATCATAGACAACAATCTCACCAACAACAGGTATCTGCAGAATCTGCCAGAAATCCTCAGGGGTGACTGTCATCTCGCTAGTAGGTAGGTGGAAGCTATTATGCTCACTATGCCACCTCTCTACTAGGGTTGTCAGGAGACCCTGATTAATCCAAATTTGGGGCATGGATAAAAGAGAAGCCAAACCACATCATATGATAACTGTCGTCTTAGGATGTGCTAGCTATGGTATCAAATCAAAAGTCTGATGAAACCGCTCTCGAATTTGAAGGTTCGATAGAGCCTCCTATCATCATGAAATATTTAAGATTATTACTTTGTATCAAATTATCAAACATCAAATATCCTATCAAATCTAATCAACTCTTAGTGAGACTTTTGATTAAATCTCGTGAGAAAACATCATCCAACCTCACCTATCATGAGGTCTATGAATCAAAATATAATTATTCCTCACCTATCAAGAGGATAATTATCATCAATCAATCATCATACCTTGCCTATCATGAGGTTGACCATCATCTACTTGATCAAGATCATCAATCATATCAAACCAATAGCTAACATGATTGAAATTGACAAAATCATGGACAAAATTGACAAAATACATCAATCTAACTTTGATGCGCTAAAACAGTTTTTTTAAGCGCCATGATATCAGAAGCGCCATTAAAACACTTAAAAATTCTAAAACAGACGGTCAAAGTGCTAAATCATCAAAAGCGCTATTTCATCAGGAATATGCGCCATTTTAGATGGTCAAAGTGCCACTTCATCAAAAGCGCTATTATATCGGGTCAAAGTGCTAAACTACAAAAAGCGCTAAAATAGAAGGTAAAAGTGCTAAAATTCCTATCCTAGGCACTAAAACATCAAAATCCCTAAAATAATATACCTAAGTGCTACATCATTAAAAGTGCTAAAATAGTTGTTCTAAGTGCTACATCAACATACTAGAGTGCTTAAAGAAATGTAAATTTTAAAATCCAAAAAAAACACACAAAATGAGAAATACACGTAAAACAAGGGGTTTCTTAAGTACGTACTCGAGGTCTGCAAGTAGTCGGGTGGTTGTGTCATCACACATGCTCAAACTGGTGAGTGTGGTAAGGGATTGGCATCTTGCTCAACTTGCTCTCTCACAAATTTTACAAAATCAAATTGCACAAACGAGTTTGAAAATGAAAATTTTGACCTTTTATAGGTTATTTAAGAGGGGATTATTGTGGGTTTTTTTTTTTTTTTAAGGAAGATTAATTCAAATTCATCACAGGGGAAATTCTACATTCTTTAGTAGGAGATAAATTATTTTAACATCGAATCTTCATCGAATCATTGTAGAATTATCGAAAAATCATAAATAGTTTGAAAAATATGAAAAAATCATAAAAAATCATAAAATTCCTCAATTTATCTCCTGAGGGGGCATATATCCATCATCAACTAAAATCAATGTCTAGGGCAAGTCTGGGGCATTCTGAATTTTTTTGTCAATATTAGCAGCAACAACAAAATTTTCTTTAAAGCAATGCGAAAACACATTACTTCAAAGAGGGGGAAAATGTATACACCTTAAAATGGTCTAGAGAATATAATTAATTAAATATGATTTATTTGACTAATTAACCCTAAATTCATCTACTTAATAAATACATAGAAATATTTATTTATATAGTTCACTTTTAATTCTCCTATTATTATCATTATCATTTCTTCTATATTTATTAATTTCTTCTATATTTATTCATTTATTCTTTGTTAATCACATCATTTTATCTTCATTAAATACTTTGTTGTTTAATTATCATATCTCTTTCTATATTTATTTAATAAAAAAATTTATATAGTTTTCTTTATTAAATTAATTATTCTCCTTTGCTAATTTGAATAAATCAAAAATTCAAATAAAGGCATAAAATCAATTTCCTCTATTCACTCACCAATAAAATTAGATATGAAATATCTAATTAATTCAACTGGCATTCATAGGAAAGCTTTGGAGACAAACTTGCAGGAAATTCTCTTCAATCTTCTTCCTTTGATTCTTCCTAATTTCACGGGGAGGAACAATCCCCATGATCAGCTCAAATTTCTTCATCTCTCACCAGTCAAATCCTCCAGATCAAATCCAAGCCTTTGTTTTGTTGCCCTTTGCAAATGTGTTGTTGAGAAGTCTATAAATAGAGCCTTCTAAAATAGGAAATGGATCCCAACTTTGTGCAAACTTACTCTGCATGAATAACAATCATAGCAATAGCAATATCATTTAGCAATCATAGCATCATAGTGTAGAATCAATACCATGCCTACATCATAGATTACTGTAGCTTCCTTTTATCATATTCATGGCAACATAGATTACAATAGTTTCATCATATCATCTAGAAATCATTATGAATAATTAGATTATTGCATTTAGCAACATCTCATTCTCTAGATTGGCATTTTAATAGTCACAATGCTTACCAAATCTAAGAGCCTCGTGACTTGATAAATCTTTAGAGATAGGGAACAATAGGACACTTTTAGTAGATTTTTGTTTTTAAATTAGTTTAATTGCTTCTAAATCTTTGATATATTGTCTTATTAAGAAGTTTTTTCAGTTATTTACTCATACTTATTCCACACTTACAAACAACACTGACCAACAACCTATCTTGCAGGAAAAGACACCAACCCTAACCCTTAGAAAATCGCCACTCACAAAAATGAAAACCCAACTAGTTCCACACAAGATAATTTAGAGTACAATTTAGCTATGACAACATTATTATCCTAGGAACTTAGAATGGATAACTATACTACATGTATGCACACTTACAAACCTGGGGATATCATACCACCACCTCTATGATAATTTTTTTAATACTCAAATGTCACTCCTCCAGTACCTGTGGAAATTATTTCAACACACTGATAATTGTAGATGATGGAACGAATTACAAGAAATCCTCATTAAATAGAGGAATTAGAGGCTTGTTACATTTAATGCCCACCCTAGCTCACTTGAGCAAGTAGAAAAATCAATCGCTCCATGTTGAATTGTAGTCATCGATCATTCAAGATTTAAAACTCGATCAATGAGGCCCATTAAGGATCACCACTTGCTTTCCTGTCCATACTTGGAAATAGCAATGAGGTGCTTTGAAAAATGCCACGTACCCATCCATATCCAGGCGCTATCATCCTGAACTTGTTCATTGTCATAAAATTTCCTCAACATATCCTTCTATCTTTAGCGACAAGCCAAAAATCAAATTCAAAAGGAATATCTCTAGCAAAATGTCACTAAAGTTGACTAGACCCTCTTGAGCATTTGAGCGATGAACATATTCCACTGATGTCTCCAAACAACCTGAGCCATCGCTCTCGCTGAAGTGAATTTGAAGTTAGGAGTGTCTTCGGTGATGGGTGATGGAGGCAATGAAATACGAGCCCAAGATGTGGCCACCATATCATCTAGTCTCTCCTCCCATTGCTTATTGCTGAAACTAGAAAAGGCAGGAGGAACACTTCAGCGATCAACAATACAACACACTGCCCAACCCATCGCTTGTCGATGAAGTTGAACTAACGGTTGGAAGAACTTTGGGGATGAGTGATGCAAAGAAAAAATCCCTTAGCCATGGGGGTAAACCCACAAAATTGGTTTACAACTTGAGTGAGGAAGGGAAAGTTCAAAAAATTGACCCCATTGCAAAAATTTTCATTTTTGGGGTTCGAGAGAACTATTTGGTTTGAACAAACCAAAAGAGTGTTCGCTAGAACCTAGGTTTGAGTGAACCCATTTAATGAAATGCCCCACTGTTCCCACCAAAATAGACAAGGAACACCCCTTTTGAAAGGGGGTTCACTCAAACTAGGATTCGAGTGAAACCTAGTTTTCTCAAACCCCTGGGGGTTCACTCGAACCCCCCTTGGTTTGGGTGAACCTCCCTTTTCCCACCTTCCTGTTCTCTAGCACAAAAAAATCTAATTTTTTTCCCTTTGAAGCTCGGGTTGAGAATGAAAATGGAGGAGACTTCACAAACACAATTGGAATCAGGTATTCCTTAGAACGAGATATCCAATGACTATAATTTTAATATGTTTTGGTTTTATTATGTATTTTTTTTAGTTTTATTAAACATAGGGTTTTCACTGAAAATCAAGCTCTCTATTCTGCACATGTGGAAATCTGATAGATTATAAAAAAAACTTGAAAAATATGAGTGCACCAGATATTGAAGTCCTTGATCCAACAAAATGGAAAAAAATAATTTTGATGCATACAAACAAAGTTACGTGTTATATGGTCTACCTATGTCTGAATTGTAATTGGTTTGACTTTGAAACTTGATTAAGGGAAAAATATTCAATAAAACACTATCTAACCAATTGGAAGCACTAGATATCAGAGGTACAAATCTAAATTCAAAATAATTAGAATTTTATCCTTCATGGAAAAAAGGTTATGCATTATATAGTGAGTGTCACTCCTTAAAATGTTGTTTTTTGAAAAAAACTAGTTTTCAAAGGAGATCGACAAAGAAGTGCAATCTGATTCCAATTTTTTGAAGAAAATATATTTAGAATGTATAGACAAAATGTCACAAATCACTAGTTTGCATCATCTTCAAATTACTCACTGTTTAACCGATGTAGGTGCCCGGAAGTGAAGATTTAGTTAGAAAAAATTATTTCAATGTCAAGTTTGGCCAAAAATTGTAAACCAGTATTGTGGTATGGGTATGTGTAGGATCATCATGGAAAAAATAGGCCCTTAAGTGGTGAAAAATTTAGAAAAATCAGAGTTAGGAAACTTGACGTAACAATTTGAATAAGTTATTTTATATTATTTCAGAAATATGTAAGAATAGAATATGTAGCAAATTGAATTTAGTTTCTAAAATACTAGGTTTATTTAAAAAAAAAATCTATTTGGTGAAAATTTGAAATTTCAATTCAATAGCACTTAAATTTCAGGGAAAAAATAAGTAGGTGTCTTTCTGACCACCCTAACCACAATAAAAT
>VDFB02086474.1:0-39315 GCA_007258455.2 Sequoia sempervirens
TGGACTTTAGTTTTTTAAGGAATTATAATAGAAACGTGTGTCCTCACTTAAATCATGTAGTTAAAAGTAATTTATTTTTTTATATTTAAATAATTTGTATTATATGGGATAATTTTTGCTTTTTTAGAGTTCCTTAGGAGGCCCATTTTTTATGTAAATTTTCCCTAATGATGGTCCCATCTTGTGCTTAGAAAAGCGTCAAGTCTGGTCATAAATTGAGCGTTTCTATCAAGGTCAGGAGTGGGGCCCTTGCTTAATTGGCTGAGATTTCAATGCCATATTGCACTCAGAAGAAAAATGAGGGGGAGTGTCCAAGAAACTTCAATCGCAGATAAATTTCGAAGCTTTTGTCGAGAGGAATTAGTTAAATGATCTACCAATGGCCAATGGTAGTTTTACCTGGACCAACAAAAGGTTTGGGTTTTTCTCAATAGTAGAGAAGCTAGATAGATTTTTCTTCTTAGGAAACTTGGAGGCTTTTCCCTACACTCTGGAATGCAAAATTCTCCTATGTCCAGGTTCGGATAACTTTCCTATATTTTTGGACATGGTTGGGGAGGCTTTCCCCACCAAATTCCCTTTCAAATTTGAAAATATGTGGCTAAAAGACCCAAATTTCTTGCCCCTCATCTCTTAGTGGTGGGGAGAAGTTGATGTCGAGGGCTCAAAAATGTTTATTTTAGCAGCAAAATTAAAACACATTAAATTGCACTTGAAGGAGTGGAACAAGTTAAGTTTCAAAAATATCTTTGAAGAAAAGAAGCACATTGAAGGAGAGCTTTCAGCCTTAAATGAGGAAGTGATTAGGTGGGGTATGGAAAATGCAAGGTATCTTTAGGAGAAGGATCTCCTCAATAGTTGGAATGACATCCTAGCAAAAGAAGAGGTATTTTGGCGTCAGAAATCCCGTGACTTATGGTTAAGTGAAGGGGATAAGAATACAATGTTTTTTCATAACTCCACAAAAATATGGTGAGAAGTAAACCGAATCTCAAGGTTGAGATCGATAGATGGTGTTGTTTTGGAGCAATATGGGCTTATTGCAACGACAACAATATTTTTTTTAAGTATCTTTTGAATGACTCGGAGGGATCGAACCTGCAAGCACAACAAGAGCTTGTGAGTTGTATACCTAAGCTGGTGTCAGATGAGCATAATTCACTTTTGGTCAAACCTTGTTTGGAAGAAGAAATCAAATCAGCTCTATTTTCATTACATCCAAATAAGTCTCCTCGTCCAAATGGTTTCTTAGCTGCCTTCTTTCAACATTGCTAGGATACTGTGGGCTAGCATGTGGTCGAAGCCATAGAAGATTCTAGGGCTTTGGGGCGAGCCCTGAAGGAACTCAAAAATATGTTCATCACTCTAATCCCAAAGAAGGAGAAGTTGGATAGATTGGAGGACTTTTAGCCCATCTCTTTGTGCAACACAATCTACAAAATTATGGTAACATCAATTGCAAATAGGCTCAAGGTGATACTCCCGTGATTGATCTTTGAAGAACAAACAAGTTTTGTGCTAGGTTAGTCAATCTTTGATGGTGTAATTGTGGCCCTAGAATCCATTCATTCAATCCTAAATACCTAGAACCTATCAATGATCCTCAAGTTGGATATAAGAAAAGCCTATGACAAAGTCAATTGGAGATTCTTGTTCAAAATCTTGGAGGCCGTCAATTTCTCCTCTTCATGGATTAATTTGATTTTTGGATGGATAGAATGCCCAAGGTATTCAATTCTAATTAATGGCTCCCCTCATGTTTTTTTTGAAGTTTCTCAAGGACTTCGGCAAGGGGATCCCTTATCTCCTTTTCTATTCATCTTAATAGCAGAGGCATTGGGATGGGCCATTATTAAAGGGACTGTGTTAGGGAAATTGAGAGGAGTGTAGATAACAAGTTCCATGCCACCAGTTACCCACCAAGAGTTTGCAGACAACAATTTTCTTTTAGGGAAAGTAGGAGTGGTGGAAGAAAAATCCTTCAAAAGTATTCTTTCGAAATACTCCCCTGCCTCAGGCCAAGAGGTGAGCTTTGAAAAGTCAATTTTTTTTCTTTTTTGTTAATCTGTCTTTGGAAAAAAAAATCTTGCAAGTTTGAAGGTTTAAAAAAGGGAAGCTTCCTTGTAAATATCTTGGTTTTCCACTGGCTTTGGGCTAGCACTCTGGTAAACTATGGGATCCCTTTTTGTCAAATATGGACCATAAATTGTCCTCTTGGGAAGGACATTACCTTTCATGGGCTAGGAGACTCACGCTCATAAAATCAGTTGTGGCAACACTTCCAATCTATATGCTATCCTGTCTTCCTTTACCAGGACACACCCATGATAATCTCAACCAAAAGATGAGGCTCGTTTTCTGGAAAGGAGGTTTGGAATAGAGAAAGCTACCATTGATAAAATGGGAGAAGCTTTGTAGCTCGAGAGAGGCAGCTGGGGAAAGTATCAAGAAATTAGCACTTCAAAACAAAGCCTTGGGAGTGAAGTTGGCATGGCTTATGTATGCACGATAGGATCTAAAGTGGGTAAAAATTATAAAAGCTAAATACTTAGAGGATGACCCAATTAGCTTCTTCTCAACCCAATCGCTCCCAAAAGGCTCTCAAGTTTGGAATTTTATCTATAGCTGTCAGGATTTGATTCTCAATTTTTTGTCATGGGACTTGGGCGATGGAAGCCAAGCTCTCTTCTAGGAAGATTCTTGGGGAGGTTTATGGGAATTGACCAACTTCGAAAATCTAAGGAATGTGAAAGAGGTCACAAAGAGGATTTAGGGCTCTCATGTTAAGGATTTCTTGATAAGTGAGGATTCAAACAGTGTTCGGTCTTGGCATTGGAAGGATCCTTCTCACTTGGGGTTGAGCAATGCCGAAGTCAATGTGTTCAAAGATGTTCTTATTCAGCATTCCATTTTTTTGAGAGGAGGTCAATATGTTCTTCGGTGGTGTGGTGTCACTTCGGGCTCTTACCGAGCCAAGGAAGGATACAACATTTTATCTCCACTCTATGTGCACTCTATGGGATGGGATCACTCTATCTATGGGATGGGGAGTATGGGGAAGCCCTATAAGGAATATAGGATGGTGAGCGAAGCTCGAGTGGTGGCGGAGCGTCAGTCGGTGGGGTCACGTCATATATTCCTAGTGATTTGTGTTGGAATAAATTTTGTCTCCCTAAGGAAGGGATATTTGCTTGGGCAGTTGTTTAGGGAAGAGTACTAACTTTAGAGAGGCTAAAGAAATTTGGCATTAACGGTCCTTCTAGGTGTGTCCTATGCAAGGCAGCGGAGGAGACATGTGATCACCTCTTTCTTAATTTCCCTTTCACAAAACAGTGTTGGGATTGGTTATGCGATAAGCTTTGCCTCCTCACAGTTTCTCTAGGGAATTTGATGGGATGGATTAATGGATGGCCAAGGTTGGGAGGTAGATCCGTTTTTACTGGATTTTGGAAACTGAAACCATCCCTTTTAATGTGGGAAGTATGGAAAGAGAGGAATCAAATAATTTTTAAGGACAAGACATTATCTCTATCGTCCTTTCTAAACAAATTGGAAGCATGCATGGTTGAGATGATGAACTCAAGAGTTGAAAAAGGTACAAAGGTGAACTCTTCCTTCTCTAGCTGGGATGCAAAATTAATGAGATGGTGGAATGGATTGAAAGCTCCTACTCAACTTGGAGTAGGTGGCAGAGTGGTGCAAGAGGAGCGTAAAACTATCAAATAGATCCCTCTAGCTCATGGCTAGTATAAAATAAATTTTGATAGGGTTGCTAGAGGCAATTCAGGGCAATTCGGAGTAGGATGCATTATAAGGGATTGGAAAGGCAAGATGGTGGGTAAGTTGGCATTGTCGCTTTTTTCGGGCACCAACAACTGGGCAGAGCTACAGGAAACCTCACATACGATAAAACTCTGCTTGGAGCTAAAACTAAGGAATGTAATCATCGAAGGAGACTCAATTCTAGTAATAAATTCTCTGTGTTCAGGTAAATTTCAAAATTGGAAGTTAAATTCTCTCCTGGAAGTCACGATGTCATAGTTGCAGATCTTCAAAAACTATGAAATCAGTCATATTTTAAGAGAAGGGAATCAAGAGGCTGATTCTTTTTCAAATATTGGAGTTGATGGGGTATCTTTAAGGGAGGTGAGGTTGGAAGACCTTGACATTGGTTAACTGATGTGGGCGGTTGGGAGGGTGCTACTTCACCAGGACGGGTGAAGTGGTAGACACATTGGAGAGGTCAGGGCTTGCGTCTTTTCTCATCTCCTATCTCATGGCAGGCTAGTCGGCTGGCATATAGATGGCAAGGTGGCAAAATTTGTAAAAGAGTAAACACATGCTTGGCGGGAAGAGTCTAGACTTTGTTATTTTCATCATTACCCACCGGAAAAGTAAGCTTGTGACATCCTTTCAAGGATGCTTTGCCAACCTTTTTGGTAATAATCGTAGGGCATGACATTAGCAACATTTAATCGGTAGTGTTTTCATTTAGTTTCTAACTCTTTCCAAAAAGTCATGAGCAGGTTCATTCTATTGGTCTCTACCAAATAATTGGAGATGGGTGGTATGGTGACTCCTGTGTAGCTCAAGGGCTTGAAGTGGCAGATTGCATTCGAGGGAAAGATAACAACTCTCTGGCTTTAGGGTCTCATCCACCATTCGTATTACCTGGTATTTATGGCCATAAAATGTGTAATGGGGAAGAATTTTATGGAGGAAGTAGAAGGTTACAGGCTAGAATCTGACATCTCCTCTCGAGTTTTGGCTGATTTATTGGACATTGGAGTGCCTAAAGAAAAAGTCAGGGTGATCATGAGGCGTCTATTCTAGAAGGACCTATTGGTAGGGCTAGATAGGGCCTTAGTCGCTACGTGTCTAGGAAAGGGCATTCCATGCCCAAAGGACCTTCATTTGCTTAATAATCCAGAGGCATTGGTAAACTACTATCATTTTCTACTGGATGTGACAGGGTTCAACTTGCTCGAGCATAGGAGATTGGTGAGCGTTGCAGTGGAATTTCTCAGGAAGAAATTTTTTCTGGCCCAGGTAGCAGATTCAACATGGAAGTGGGAATTTTAGGTATTTGCGTAGAAAAATGTTTGGTGATCTGGGTTTGGGTTGGGTGTGTTTCTAATAGTTGCTTCTTAGGAAAAGTTTTTTGTTGGGGTTTACTTTGCCATAGCCATGTTTTTTTTCCTTGTCCAAGTTGTGGTATAATTAGGGTATGTGCAGGATCATCATGGAAAAATAGGCCCTTAAGTGGCGAAAAGTTCAGAAAAATCAAAGTTAGGAAACTTGACGTAAAAATTTGAATAAGTTATCCATATTATTTCAAAAATATATAAGAATAAAATCTGTAGCAAATTGAATGCAGTTTCTAAACTACTAGGTTTATTTTAAAAAGAAAATCTATTTGGTGAAAATTTGAAATTTCAATGCAGTAGTAAAATTTTAGGGAAAAAATAAGAAGTAGGTGTCTGTCTGACCACCCTAACCACAATAAAATGATAATATTTTTTTATGATAATTTAGATATAAGTAGAGGACTCATATCCCAATGTGATGCATATTTTTTTGTATTTTTTTTCCAAGTAAATAATCAATTGTGAATTTTTTATTACAACTTTTAAAAAATATAAAAACTCGTATGTCTGACCACCTTAACTTGGTCAAAACTTCATGAAATTCAATTTATTTTTTTAATCCTATAGTATGTGAAGCATAGAATGTGACGCATGTTTTGGATTCAAAAAACATGATAATGTTTGAAAGCTATAGACATTTTTCAATCAACCTATCAAGTAGGACTTTAGTTGTAATTCAAATAGAAAATGAATAATAATTATTTATTAAATTCAAAGTAAAACATAATTTATATTGGTGGAAAGCTAAGAATTTCCTTTAAAAACCCTTTTCTTTTCATCAATTTTGGGTAAAAAAAGGGTCATTAGCCACATACCCATCATATTGCCACTTTTTGGCCCATCATGATCCTGCACATACCCATTAATATGGTTTGTAGTAGGTTAATGGTGCTATATGTGAGCCACCTATAACAAGGCTTTTTGTTGTGTTTTGATAGGCATAATGCTAATGGTCGCGTAGGTCGAGCTTGAATAGTATATCTTTTTTTTCATATCAATAGAAAACTTCTTCTTACCTGATAAAAAAAAATGAAATATAAAATATAGATTTAATTTTAAATATATGATTTAGTGAAAATATTAAAAAATAAAATTAATATAAAATGTAACAATTTAATCACAATCTTGTTGCAATGCATTTGGGTTTTTGCATACTCAATGGTTTGCATTTGGGTTTTGATTTACTACATACTTTGAAATTAAGGGATAGAGGATTTTATTAGTTTACTATTGAAAAGTTGCCCTTAATTATTTTGTTTAAGTTTATAGTTTATTTTTTAACTTTGAAAAGTGTAGTAAATATTATTTATTTTTATGTTATTTTAAAAAAAAATGATTTTATAGTTTAATTTAATCACATTACTTTTTTTCTGGATTACATTTACATATAACTATCATGAATGGTCCTACCCAAAAAAATTTGAATTTTTTTATTACATTATTTACTTTTAATTTTATGTGTATATTTTTAGTTTACTATTGAAAAAGTCACCCTTAATTATTTTGTTTAATTTTATAGTTTTATTTTTAACTTTGAAAAGTGTAATTAAAAGCATAAAGTTTCCAAAGTTAATGATCATGAAACGAGTTATTTCTAGATTAAAATTGTGTAAATTTTTTGTATCAACATTTCAAATCATACTACATGATCCATCATCAGGATGATATACCAACACAAAAGAGAGAAAACATTTCAGATCACACTCCATGATCCATCATTAGGATATGCCAACACAAAAGAGAGAGAGAGAGAGAGTGAAAGAATAAGGTAGCAAACTTCAATGTATAAATAGGTGAGGAGTTTGAGAGAGAAAGAGGTCAATAGGTTAATTAGGCCAATAAAAAATAAGGATAAGAATAAACCTTAACGCTAATAATAGAGTGAAAATATAAAGAGAAAAATAAAGGATTAAATAAAATGCTAATCAATCTAAATGGAAGAAAACCAAAAATTAAATAAAAAATAACTCAATAAATAAAAGAAAACTAATTGTAAAACAAAAAATAAAAATAAATCAAAACAATTAATTAAAAAGAAAATTAATAACAACAAAATAATAATAGCAAAGATAAAATTAGTTTAAGAAACCAAGATAATTAAGGAATATCATCTACTAAATAAATTTTTTAAATGAAGTAATAAGAGAAGTATATTATATTAGCAAAAATAAATATGATATACTAAATAGAAAAGAACTAAAAAAGAAAAAAATATAAAAAATATAAAAAAACCTAAAAAGTATCATGTATTTTGAAAACATGATACACAAGAGACAAAAATATCCCTAAAAGATGAAAATCTAATAAAAATGATGCAAAATCATATAAAGGGAGGAATAAATAAGCATTTAATTAGGGAGGAGAAATGAAAAATTATATACCGACATAAAAACCCTAAAAAATAAACAAAAATAATAAGAATTAAGGATTGAAAGAAGCTAAAGACCCAAAAATTAAAAGAAAACTAAAGAGTAAAAACAACTAAAGAAAAACTATAATACCCTGTCTTATTTACTAACTACAAAAAAACGCCGGTATTGGCATGGTGTGATGGTTTATTGGTAGCATTGTTGTTCTTGCCACTAAGGTTCAAACCCCGTTGGGGTGTTATTGTTGAATGGTTGTATCTGGTTCATAGCTCCGATCAAAAGCGTTTACCCCTTGAATAAAAAAAAAAAAAAACTAACTACAAAAAACAAGGAGAAAACCAAACTATAATAACATATAAATATTTACAAATTGAACAAATAATTAAAGATACATAAAAAAATAACATTACCAACATATAAATGTGATATACTACAATAAAATAAGACTAAAAAAGGAAAATGATGGCATGAGATAAAAAACAACCTAAAAAGTATCATGCTTTTTGAAAGCATGGTATTTAAAGTAAACTAAGTTGCTAAAATATCTATTCGTCATCAGTCCTTTATAAAGATGATGAAAAATTTTAGAAGGAAAGAATGGAAATATATATTTAAAGAAATAAGAAACAAACCTAAAAAATCAACCAAATAAAAACAATAAAATAGCCTCTCAAATTAACAAAAAATGAAGAAAAATATAAAAGAAGGAAAATAAATCTAAATGTATATGTAGACATCCAAATTTGGACACTTAATTTATCCAAATTTATCACTTTTTATCTAAAACATCCTCTTATCCGAGTTAATTAAGTAATATTACTATTATTTAATTAATATCTTTAATTCTGCCAAATCCCTAAGGTATTTAATTAATAATTAAATACCTTACCCTCATTAATCCCCTTTTATCAAATGAATTAAATAAATATTACATTTATTTAATCCCTCACATGTCATTTTCATCTAATCCTAATCCATTTCCTAATCTCTTCATTAAGGATGTGCACATGCCTAATCCTTGATTAGGTTGTGTCACATTATCCAACTTTTGCAAGTTGGCTTTTAATCCTAATTAACCCCTAATTATCCTCTAATTACTAATTAGTTAAACCTAATTAGTACCTTAGTCAACTCTCCCCATCCCCCAAGGAATTTTTAATTCTTTTTTATTCATCCCATGTCTCTCTCCTCCCCATGTGAATTTTTAATTCACATTTTGTCCTTCCAAGGCTTCTAGAACCTTGGACTTGTCACAATCTCCACATGTGACCAAGTCCCACCTTTTTGGAGCCCACCTTTTATCCTCTAGATCCTCCTAGGAATTAGAATTTAATTCACATTTATATCCCCAACCACCTTTCATTTTCCCATGTAGATTTTTGAGAAATTCCAAAATTCCTCAAATGTCCCTTTCACTCCCACTTGGGGACAAGGAATCCCTTTTTGAGGAAATCTCCTCACTCCCTAAGGTGCATGTCGTTCCTCCACCTCATGTACCTTCTTGACACCTCACTTACACCTTATATCCCCTTATCCACTTCACCCTCCACATGTCAAGATGTGAGGGCTTATGGGTTCTCAACCCACCATAGCCCTTCATCTTGACCTTGTTGGATCAATCTTGACCTTTGAATTCTCTAGAGAATTCAAATTCTCCTATAAATACCTCCTCCTCAAGGGCATTTTAGAACACTTTGAATTTTCATAACTACATCCTACCAATTTGCATCCTTAATCCTTTGCCATCATTTAGTCATCTCTTTTAATCATCTTGCACATTGAATCTTGCATTTAGTCACTCAAGCAATCATCTAAGGAGCACACAAATCATTCCAAGCAAGGGACAATCAAAGAGATATCAACAGCAAGGAAGGTGAAATTGTTTCTATTTCGCTTTATCCATTTCCTTTTCGTTATATCACTCTTTCGGCTAATCTTGAGGTGTCCTTGGTCTTTTATCATTCGTATTTTGAGTTATTTTATGCACTAGAATAGGATAAATTCCAAGGTATACATTTCTGGCACGCCCGGTGGGACCCACAAACGGGTTCCCATACTTTACGTTTTGCTGTTGTTGAGGTTTTTGTAGGAACATGTCGCAGTGAGGCGATTACGCCCTTGTTTTTACTGTAGAAGGGCGTGTGCGCCCTCTTGGGCTGAAAATCACTTTTTTCCTAACACTTTTCTGCAGAAGGGCGTGTGCGCCCTCTTGGGCTGAAAATCACTTTTTTCCTAACACTTTTTTGCAGAAGGGCGTGTGCGCCCACTTTGGCTAAAACTTCACTTTCTTACTAACACTTTTCTGCAGAAGGGCGTGTGCGCCCACTTTGGCTGAAACTTCACTTTTTTTTACAAACACTTTTCTGCAGAAGGGCGTGTGCGCCCACCTTGGTTGAAACTTGTCTTTTTTGCTAACACTTTTCCGCAGAAGGGCGACTGCGCCCACCTTGTCTGAAACTTGTTTTTGTGCTAACATTTTACTGCAGAGGGGCGTCTGCGCCCTCTTGGGCTGAAAGTTGTTTTTGTGCTAACACTTCACTACAGCGAGGCGACTACGCCCTTTGGGCTGAAATTTGTGCTCACTTTTTCGCAGAAGGGCGATTATGCCCCTATTTTTACTGCAGAAAGGCGATTACGCCCCTATTTTTACTGCAGAAAGGCGATTACGCCCCTGTTTTGCTGTAGAAGGGTGACTGCGCCCCCTAGAAGCATATTCTTGTGAAGTTGATGGAGAAAGCGGGATAAAATATCTAATATTTGCTTGCAGGGCTCTCCATTTGCTCAATTTTTTTTTAAAATTATCCTTGCTGTTTACATTAATCTAAGAACATAGTTTAATTAGAGGGAGTAATATTCATTACTTGCTATGCTTGTCTTTTTGTGTTACCGAAAGGGAGCATTAGCTTGTTTCCGCTTTCCCCTTGCACTTCGTGTGAGCCTGGGGAGTAGTTGGAAATGGTTAGTGCTTTCTTTATAGTGGGACCTGCTTGGATATTTCATCACCCCAAGGGATGATTCCAACCACGCGTACCGGCGGGGTATACAAAGGGGGGAGAGTGAAAGTTGTACCCCAATCCAGTCACGTCGTAATTGGCGGAGCGTCGAAGCTAGGGTGATACCTAGATAGACGTGAAGAGTTGGTCTGAGCCCTTCATTATCTCGCCGGGGTTCCTAACTCACGCTTGTGATGGGCTGGTGTTCATGGTTGTGTCTCACGTATCAAGAGTATATCGAGGACTCCCTAGATACCTTGTGCATCCTAGATTAAGACCACTTTGGCCATACCCTTAACACTAATCATAGGGTTGTATTTGCTTGAGAGTGTTTTCTTGTGAAAAACTAGTGAACTTTTGATGATTTGGCCTTATCGTTGTCATTTTAAAGTCCTTGCCATAGTCATTTGCATCAAACCAAGCCTCTGTTTTACCGCAGTGAGGCGATTACGCCCCTGTTTTTATCGCAGAAAGGCGATTACGCCCCTATTTTTACCGCAGAAAGGCGATTACGCCCCTATTTTACCACAGTAAGGCGATACGCCCCTGGTTGGCTGCAGAGGGGCGAATTTTCCCTCCTGAAAATTCGAGATTACCCCATTTGGGTCTGTTTAGCCTCTAAACCATCATTTAACTATTCCCAACCATTATCTCATCATCCTAAGCCTCCGTTTTGTCACTCTAAACCTCCAAAAACCTCTATTTGATCCGTTTAAACCTCCATCTCATCATTCCAAACTTTCGTTTAACCATTCTAAATCCTCACTCATTCTCCACAATCATCTTGAATCTGCCTGTTCATTTTAATTTCTCCCTAATCCATTCAAAAGTCCATATCCTCACCTAACAAACACCATAATTTTACCATTTACATCACCAAACACCACTCATAATCAATGCAAAAAGGCGAAAGTGCCCCTGTTTGGCTGCAGAAAGGCGAAAGCGCCCCTATTTTACTGTAGAAAGGCAGAAGCGCCCCTGTTTTGCTACAGAAAGGCGGAAGCGCCCCTGTTTTGCTGCAAAAAGCTGACTACGCCCCTTTAACTTCTCGAGGCCATCATTTACAAACCATGCATCGAATCAACTTCGTTCAAAAACCAAAATTGCTTAATTTTTCGAGCTCTATCTAGTGGTACCTTTTGCTTCTTCTTATCTAATCAATCCAATCCATTATTCTAATCAAATTCATCCAATCATCTAATCAGTCCAAGCACACCAATCCTACTAGGTTCATCCAATCACAACTATCCAATCGACATCATCCAATCATCTGATCCTCTCCAATCAAACCAATCTAGTCCTTTAATCAAATTCATCCAATCATCTACCTGATCCAACCATTCGTCTATCCAATCCAATCAATCATTTTCCCCATCCAAATCCCTTGAACATCATTTCAAATTGACCTAGGTGTTTGAATCCAATCATCATCATCAACACCTACTTAGGATTGTCATCCATCCTAAGATAATCATCACCATCGGCCCTATCAATTCACTTTCAATCTCAAGGTGGATTCAGTGTCGTAATCATCTGTTTGTGCTTTAAATCGATCAATCATCAATCAATCTTATCCAATCCGATCCAATCACATCCCTATCCAATCATCCATCTACCGAATCCCATCAAAATCAAAATCAATCCCATCACATCATCCAATCATCCTAATCTGAGCTTTAATCCAATCCTCATCTGAGCTTGAATTAAATCCCAATTTGAGCTTTCATCCATCTCCATCCGAAATCTTTTATCCATCCTCTTTATGCTTTCATCATCATGAATCCTTATCCTCCATCAATAGTGGTCAAGGGAAACCCTAATTGCATTGATGACTAACGAAAGTCTTGTTGATCAAGAGGAATATGACATAGACCCCCTTGACACTATCATTGCTAGTAAGCTTTCTCCACCCACTTTCCAAAATCCAATCACCCCCTCAAGTTATCCCGTTATGTCTTCGTCCATGCCTAATCATGTTGCTTCTACTACCTTTGGGATATTCGTCATATCCATCATACCCTTCATCTACATCATCCTATTATCCAACACCAGCATCCTCTTATCCTAGTCTACCATCTCAATACCCCTATCCTAATCCCCCATCCACATCCTTCATCCTTCATCATACCGCCACATCTAATCTCCCACCACTCTACCCTCTTTATCCAATCATTTATCCTGTCCACCACCTTAATCCTACATCCACATATCCTCATCCTAATCCACCATCCCAATACCCTTATTATAATTCATCCCCCACATCCTCTTGTCCCACTACACCACCTATATCCTCTTGTCCTAATCCACAATCCATGTCCCCCTATCTTAATTCACCACTCCAATATCCTTACCTTAACTCTCCATCCAATCCTAGTCCTCCATCTACTCCTAGTCCTCCATCCAATCCCATTCATCCATCTACTCCTAGTCCTCCATCCAATCCTAATCCCCCATCTACTCATAGTCCTACATTCAATCCCATTCCTCCATCTAACCCTAGTCCACCAATCCATAACCCCTCATCCATTTCTACCACCCTAGCCAAGCCAACCATATGCAAGTCTCTCATTTCAGAAGTTCTCCAAGGACTTATAACAAAGGAAACATCCCCCACTCCACACATTGCAGTCGTGGAACCATGCCATCCCAACCCATCATCCATGGTCATTAGTGACGAGACCCTTCTCCACTCAACACCTATCACTGATGAAACCATCACATCCTATGAATCCATCGAGCCCCCATGTCCTACCATCACATCCTCTGAATCCACTGGGCCCCCATCTCCTACTATCACATCCTCTGAATCCATTGGGCCCCCATCTCCTACCATCACACCCTCTGAATCCGCCAAGCCCCCATATCCTACCATCACATCCTTTAAATCCGTTGAATCCATTGAACATCCACCTCCTACTCCAAGAGTCATCGAACCCATCGATGACGCCCAAATCCATTCTGGTGATTGCATCAAATCCTCCATCCTTCCATCTCCCCAACTTGAAGAGTCTCTCCAACACTCTATCATCCTTCCATCCACACAAGATGTGTCATGCCAAGAGTCTAATCCAAAGCATGCCAACATATCCCCCTCTCTAGATCAAGATTCTACCATCCTATCTAGTTCACCTCAAGATCACAGTCCCCCATCCATTCCACCCCATGATCCCCTTGTCTCCACTACTCCAGCTCCATCTCCATCGCATGAGCCTACTACCACAAATCCAGATCCTCTCATATCCCCTAATCCCTCTCCTGATATCACCCATCCACATGCTGCTATCCCTTCATCTCCCTCTCATGATCCCCCATCATCGCCTAAAACTACTATCCCTACACCACTTGCATATCCCCTTGGTACTCTCACATTCTTCCATGGTGGCCTCCTTGCAGAAGAAAAACACAATGTATTTACCGCCCATCATCCTCCACCTAATAATGGACTCGCATCATGTCTTCTGAATAACACAAATCCTATCATGGATCGCATGCTCAAGAAAATGAACTATCAAGGAAAAGGTCTAGGCCTTCATGAGCAAGGTATTTTAGAGCCCATCCAAGTCAAAGAATAAGTCTGCATGCAAGGTCTTGGACCTATTTCCCAAGCCTCACAATCTAAACATGTTGGTACAACCTCTAGACATCCTCAACGAGCCTTTTCCAAATGAAATGTCGGCTCTTCCCATCGCCCCACTAGATCATATGTTGCCATCCCTCCTCCTCTATTGTATTGCCTCAAAACCACCGTCCATATCCCTCCTTCATCTGCTCCATCCATTTTGGGTCCTTACATCCCCCCATCCACCATATCTCATCCTTCATCCACTCCATCCATCTTGGGTCCATATATCCCAAGATCACCTCCTCCATCTCATCCTTTCATCCATTCATCACCTATCCACCTCATCCATCATAAACATCCTAATCAGGATCAACAAAGGCACATACCTAAACATCCTCCATCTACACATAATCCCCATACTCTTACCTTTGTTGCTCCACATCATCCATCTCCTCACACCCATCCCATTGCTACTAAAAGCACTTTGGTTGCTAAAGAAAAAGTGCATAAATCCAAACATCCACATGAATCTAAGGCTCCCCATGTCCCCTCCAAAAGACATGGTGAAGAGAAGAAAAATCTAAATCTAAATCTAAATCAAATCTGTAGGCCACAAAGGCCCACCAAAGCAAAGATCAAAACCATGAGGATCCCAAAGAAAAAATATGCAATGCAATCAAATGAAAAATCTATAAGAACATCCAAAGTTGCTAATCCAAAAGCTAGTCATACACCCCTTTCTCCTAAGTCTGTTTTGGGTCCTTATGTTCCAAATTTTGCCACCCCATCTCCTCCATTATCCACACATTCTACATCCCTTAATCCTCTTATCTTTTCACATCCACCACCACATGTGCCAATGTTGGTCCTGAACACATATCCCCATCACATATCCCCCCCATCATTCCATCCATACCCTTTGCAACATCCCATCCATTATCCCACCCCTCTAATTCATCCTCTTGCATAATCCACTTATCCTAATAAGGTTGTATCAACATCCAACAGTTAGTTAGAACAATGGCTCTTAGTGCCTCATATAGAACTTGATGCTTGAGTCATTCATCCATATCCATATCCTTATCCATTTTCATCCCCCTACTATCCAAACATTCAAAAAAAAAAAAAAAAATAGTAAAGAGAAAAAATTCGTCCAATGGTGAAAAACTTGGCAAACAAGCGCCTTGGATAAGTACCATGATGAAAACCTAAGAAATAGGCATCATGCGTAAATCCCCATCTACACTTGGGGGCAACTTCCTAATATGCATTCCCTGCATCCGCTATGCTTCCAGCTATACACCCATCTTCCTGTTATCCGTCCTCTTCATAAATCCCCCCCATCCCACCTATCTTTGGCATCCTACCATCATATCCCATTTATCTCCCATCCCTCTATCCTTCTTGTGGTCTTGATCAAAACAGGGGAACCTATCTATACATGCTTTGGACACCTCTTGGTATACATTCCCTTCCTCCATGCTCTATCATATTCCTTGGTCACTCATCCTATCCACCTCTAGTTATCTCCTTTATCTTCCCATCCACTCGTCTCCCATCCCTCATGCCTCATCATATATGACATATCTAGAGTGGGGGCATCTGCTTCCTTTGTGACATAATCCTTGGAGACATCATCTATCATAACATCTCTTCATCTTCATATCCATCTATCCTAACATCCCTTTCATCTCCCAATCCTTCTATCCCTATCCATCTATCATAACATCCCTTCCATCTCCCCATCCTTATCTTCGTATCCATCTATCCTAGCATCTCTTCCATCTCCCAATCCTTCTGTCCCTATCCATCTATCACAGCATCCCTTCCATCTCCCCATCCTTATCTTTGTATCCATCTATCCTAGCATCTCTTCCATCTCCCAATCCTTATATCCCTATCCATCTATCATAACATCCCTTCCATCTCCCCATCCTTATCTTCGTATCCATCTATCCTAGCATATCTTCCATCTCCCAATCCTTATATCCCTATCCATCTATCATAAAATCCCTTCCATCTCCCCATCCTTATCTTTGTATCCATCTATCCTAGCATCTCTTTCATCTCCCAATCCTTATCTCCCTATCCATTTATCACAGCATCACTTCCATCTCCCCATCCTTATCTTCATATCCATCTATCCTAGCATCTCTTTCATCTCCCAATCCTTATATCCCTATCCATCTATCATAGCATCCCTTCCATCTCCCCATCCTTATCTTCATATCCATTTATACTAGCATCCCTTTCATCTCCCAATCCTTATATTCTTATCCATCCAAACAATCCCTCCCATCCTTCATCCATTCTTTCATCTTTATCCTCATCCCATCTCACAATCTGTTGTCATTGGTATTTGGCTATAGGCCTCCTTCCATGCAATCCATCACCCTTTATCTCATCGCCCTCACTTTTGCTTCTCTTACACATCTTTTCAATTTCTTATCTTTTCTCCGTGTTCATCGCCCCGTCCCTCTTTTTTCTTTTCTTTGTCGCAGTGGCTCCGCCCCTCGGGGCGTGTCTGCCCTTTCCCGGGGCAGCTCTGCTCCTCCCCGAGGCATGTCCGCCCCGTCGGGGCGTGTCCACCCTCCCGAGGCGTCTCCGCCCTCCCGGGGGCGTGTGCGCCCCGCCAGGGTGTGTGCGCCCTCCCGGGGCGTCTCCGCCCCGTCGGGGCGTGTGCGCCCTCCCTCCCGGGGCATCTCCGCCCTCCCGGGGCGTGTGCGCCCCGTTGGGACGTCTCTGCCCTTGCGGGGCGTGTACGCCCTGTCGAGGCGTCTACGCCCTCCCGGGGCGTGTCCGCCCCGCGGCCCGGGGCACATACGCCCCACTGTGGCGCGCCCCTATCCCTGCTAAAAATTCCCATTTTTACTGTCTTTTTCAGAAAACCAATCCCGACCCATTTTCTAATTTTCTCCTGTCAATAAAACCCATGTTTTGAAATTTTCAAAATTGATTTTTGATTTTTACACCGACGCTTCCGGATCCATAACTTTTGACTCGGGTGTCCGTTTGAGCTGAAATTTGACGGGTGGTTGCATTATGAGATAACTAGTGGATTTCCAACGGGTTTCTTTGAATGCCGTTGGAACTCGTTTTGACCCATTTTCGGGGCCTCAAACTTTCATCTAGGCCCTCAAAATCCCAATTTAGTGTTTTTTTCCAGCATTTTGAAAAATTGTTCACTCATAACTCAAAATGCATATCTCGAATCTGGGATGTTAGTTGGCAATTCATTCTATCTCACCAATGGGTACTTCTTGGAAAAAATTGGGACTCTCAAACATACGACCATGAAGTTTCCTAAAATGGCAAAATTTGACAATTTTTGAAAATTGCCAAATCGGGAAAAATTTGCTTGTCAACACCTTACACCCTTTAAACCCTTGAACTCAGTGTAGAATCAATCCAATCATATCTTTCAATCATTCTAGTCTTCAATCCAATCCTCATCTGAGCTTTAATCTTATCCCAATCTGAGCTTAACTAAACCCCTAATCTGAGCTTTCGTCCCTCTGCAGTCAAGATCTTTGGATATCGAACAAAGTCTTAAGACTCCTCCCTCCATCTTCTTCAATTTTTTCCTATTCATCCATTCTAATCAATCCATTCACTCATTCCATGTAACCATTCATCTATTTCAAACCTTCATCTATCATCTCAAAACTTCATCAAACCTTCTATCATCTCAAAACCTTCATCAAACCTCCTTCTATCATTTCAAACTCTCATCAATCGTAATCTTCCACCTGTTCCCACCCTTCACCTTCTAGTTCCAATAATCAGTCATCTCTCCATCTGGTCACCTTTTCCTCATCCAAATCCTTATCCCTCTATCCAATCCACCTAAACAATCATTTTCCTCCCCCCACCCTCTCCCTTCATCCCATCTCATAATCCCTTGTCATTGGTATCTAGCTATAGGCTTTTCCCCACGCAATCCAATGTCATCTATCTTATCGCCATCACTTTTGCTTCTTTTGCACATCTTTTCAATCTCCTATCCTTTTTCATCATTCATCTATTCGTCATCTCATCCTCCCAATTCATCTTTTGATGATTTGAATAACTATCCCATCCCTGAGCTTTGTCTAGTCACTATCCTCCAATCCAATCCAACAAGTCTATCTTGTCCCATTGTGTCAGTCCAATCATTTTATCCCCTTATCTAGGGTTATCTCTTCATCTTTTATCCATCATTTGTCTTTGTCCTTCTGTCGAACTATGTTACCCCTGCGCTTTCACGTAGGCAAGGTCGATCATTTGATCCGCCCCCGGGGTTCCATCCATCATCGATCTATATTGTCCACTTTTCTCCTGTTCTCCATCCTATCTTGGTCATCGATCGAAATCTCCATCATGGTCAGTCATCAGCCTTTTATCGAACTACGAGGGCTCTGCGCTTCCACGTAGGCAAGGCTAATCTTTGATCGGCCCCCGAGCCCCTGGGTCGCTAGGATGTGTTAGTCTCCTATCTTGTGTCATGTCTCTTGTGTCACATCGTCAAGCTATGCCCTTATCTAGTTGGTTCTTAACAACTGAAACCCACTTGTATCAATAAATCCAATCAGTTTTGAATATCCTACCTCATATCATTTTTTTAGCTTAGTATCCATCATCGGTCTCAACAGGATGCATCCTTCCTAATAGACCTCATCAATCCCATCCATCCCCTTGATCCTATGGCAAAGGACATTTGAAATTGATTGCAATCTTTTGATGCTTTTGGATTTTGTTTATCATTTGAGCTCCCTATCATCACTTGTCAAGGCTGCCATGATCCATCATATTATGGCGTGTTTTGATTGGTCCACATAGGGGCATATCTTGATCTTTTGTTTGATTGTGTCTTCTTGGTTGTCCCACGTAGTACCCACCAAGATCCTCGAGGTCTTGTGTTATGCTGGGGCATCCTTTTGTGCTTGTGGTTATCTCAATACCTGGCCCGACCAAGGTCTTTTTGACCTTGGGGTGTTGGGATAGCCTTCTTGTCTGTTGTATTTATTTCATGCATTAGACACTATTTCGCCTTGGTTCTTCATACCCTGGCATCTTGTGTCTTATGCTATAGCAAACATTAGTGCTCTAAAGATGACAAATTGCATTAGGATTGCATTTCATTCTCCATTCCATCATTTTGCATATATCCCCCATCCTCTTATATATCACACTCCCCCCATCCATTCATCCTTCATCTTTATCTCACATCTCTATCCAACCACCATCCATTCCATTTTGCCCGAATCATCTAATCGTATCCTTGGTCTTGTTCCCAGTCTTGTTACCAGCCTTGACCCATCATCATCATCATCCATTAGTATCCTTCCCTATCCCTTTGGTGATTGTTTTGGGATGTATCCTTCCCTCATCAACAACACTTTCATCATCATCATCGGGAGGTATTCTTCCCTATCCTTTAGTGGTGTTTTGAGATGTATCCTTCCCTCATCAATACCACTTAGTGGGATGTAACCTTCCCTATCCTCATGTTGTCTCGAGATCCTTCATTCCCTCATTGACAACACTCCATCTATCATCAACCTATTTTGGCTTGTACTTTGACTGGGGCAACATCACCTTTTGTCCTAAAATCCATTTGTGTTTCATCCATCTCCATATCACTTACTCTCTTACCCATCACTTTGCATCATCTTCCTCATCTCCCCTTGCATCACATCATCTATTTCGAGAGCACACACGTGTTCTCTTCAACCCGCATGTCCTCTCGAGGGGGCATCCTCAATCCCTACTCTTCATCTTCACCCCATCATCTTTCTTCCTAGTCATCCCTTTGATGACTGGGGCATCTTTTCCAATCTAACCATCTTCTTCTAGGGTTCTATATTTTAATATTCTTTGAAATGATGCTACTTTGTAACACCATCTCAAAGAGGGGCAAAATGTAGACATCCAAATTTGGACACTTAATTTATCCAAATTTATCACTTTTCATCTAAAACATCCTCTTATCCAAGTTAATTAAGTAATATTACTATTATTTAATTAATATCTTAATTCTGCCAAATCCCTAAGGTATTTAATTAATAATTAAATACCTTACCCTCCTTAATCCCCTTTTCATCAAATAAATTAAATAAATATTACATTTATTTAATCCCTCACATGTCATTTTCATCTAATCCTAATCCATTTCCTAATCTCTTCATTAAGGATGTGCACATGCCTAATCCTTGATTAGGATATGTCACATCCTCCAACTTTTGCAAGTTGGCTTTTAATACTAATTAACCCCTAATTATCCTCTAATTACTAATTAGTTAAACCTAATTAATACCTTAGTCAACTCTCCCCATCCCCCAAGGAATTTTTAATTCTTTTTTATTCATCCCATGTCTCTCTCCTCCCCATGTGAATTTTTAATTCACATTTTGTCCTTCCAAGGCTTCTAGAACCTTAGACTTGTCACAATCTCCACATGTGACCAAGTCCCACCTTTTTGGAGCCCACCTTTTATCCTCTAGATCCTCCTAGGAATGTGAATTTTTAATTCACATTTATATCTCCAACCACCTTTCATTTTCCCATGTAGATTTTTGAGGAATTCCAAAATTCCTCAAATGTCTCTTTCACTCCCACTTGGAGACAAGGAATCCCTTTTTGAGGAAATCTCCTCACTCCCCAAGGTGCATGTCCTTCCTCCACCTCATGTACCTTCTTGACACCTCACTTACACCTTATATCCCCTTGTCCACTTCACCCTCCACATGTCAAGATGTGAGGGCTTATGGGTTCTCAACCCACCATAGCCCTTCATCTTGACCTTGTTGGATCAATCTTGACCTTTGAATTCTCTAGAGAATTCAAATTCTCCTATAAATACCCCCTCCTCAAGGGCATTTTAGAACACTTTGAATTTTCATAACTACATGCTTCCAATTTGCATCCTCAATCCTTTGCCATCATTTAGTCATCTCTTTTAATCATCTTGCACATTGAATCTTGCATTTAGTCACTCAAGCAATCATCTAAGGAGCACACAAATCATTCCAAGCAAGGGCCAATCAAAGAGATATTAACAGCAAGGAAGGTGAAATTGTTTCTATTTCGTTTTATCCATTTTCTTTTCGTTATATCACTCTTTCGGCTAATATTGAGGTGTCCTTGGTCTTTTATCATTCGTATTTTGAGTTATTTTATGCACTAGAATAGGATAAATTCCAAGGTATACAGTATACAAGCAAGAAACACAAAAAAATGAAAAAAATAAAAACAAAAGGCTATAGAAAAATAAAGGAAAAAATTAAAGAAAAATAAAAAAGAACAAATAAATTATTTGAGAGTGTAGTAAATATTATTTATTTTTATGTTATTTTTTAGAAGTTTAATTTTGTAGTTTAATTTAATCATATTATTTTTTTTCGATTACATCATAAAATTTCTCATTTGAAAAAAAAAAAAAAAAATTTACTGCATATAATCAAAATGAGAATTAAGCCATCTTTTTTGTTCTTGGTAATTCTAGTTGTTCATGTTGTATATCTATCTTTTGTTTTCTTGGTAATTTGAGTTGTTGATCAATCTAAATGCTATTTGTTGAATCACAATTTTATTATAATACATTTGGGTTTCATTTTACTACATATTTTGAATTTAAGGGATAGAGGATTTGAGTCTACATTTAGCTTATCATCTCCCCTTTGCAAATTCATTATTTTACCCCAGATTTGATCAACGTGGCTTTGTGACATTGCTAGTTAGTCTTGTCATATTAGGAGAAAATTGGGTATGGAAGGACTGGCATGTTTGGCTCTAATCACTATTTTGGCTATAATGTTCTTGTTGTTGTTCAACATTAATCCTTTATGTTGTGTGTTCCTATGAATGAATCCCTAGCATTATAACTTATTGTAGATGTATCCCGCATGTTTTTTTCTCCCATTGGTGGAAGCTTCTTAGCCATAATTTTCTTTTCTTTGTCTTAAGATATCGGTAATGAATTTGTTACCCTTGCTACATTATTAATGACACGATTTTAAGAACATGAATGAACAATTTTAAGATGAACGATCTTTCCTGATTGGGTATGTGTCTTTCTTTCTTTGTGATAACTAATTTTCGTGCCTTTAAAAGTTTAACTTTCAATTTGAAATATTAGAAAACAGTTTGAACAAAGAGCTTTGAACTTCTAAGAAATTTCAGCAATACTGTTAAATTTTGAATGGAATCATAACACCTTTACAAAAGCAATGAAGGAGCTGAAAAGGTATCCCATTTACTCAAATGAAAAGAAAGCAAGCAATACTTGAAGAGATGTTTGTATCCACTTATGTAAAGAATTTTCATGGTGGAATCTAGAAATAGGGACCTGATAGTGCTTAAAACATTGAATTTTTGAAAAACAAAGAAAAAAAAATTCAAGGATAACAAATTCATTGTCAAAACACAAAGATATCTTACTTGTTGACCATTTTCACTTCTCTCCAGAAAAATAATATGATAATATCTCACAAAATACATCTAGACACCTGAAAACCAAGGGAGAAAGGGACATTTTCTATGAATTTCATAGCTTTTAAGAACAAGGGCGTAGATATTTTTAGTTTCTTAGGGGGAATGAATGCATGTAAGTTGGCGGCAATTATCTAGCGTTGAACTGGAGTATTCAATAATTAACTGGCATGAAATTGGTAGTTGGCATGTAGTCAATAGTTAATTGGTGTGCAATCAATAGTTGGCATGCAGTCAATAGTTAACTGGCATGGAATCGATAGTTGGCATGTAGTTGATAGTCAATGTCTCCTAGGGCCTTCCGACACTGTTGTCTTATAGGTTGTGGCATGATGCATGGTGGATGGTGGCAAGGGATGGATGTGTGGGTGCATTCTCGAGGGTGTATAGCCACAGTCAAATGACATCTAGGATTATACCTACTGCATCGGTTGACCTTACCTATACCAATAAATAATAGAACAATTATGTAATTGAGTTCCTTAACTTTTTTTGGCTTGTTAACGCCCACGTTTTCCTCAATTAATATATTTCTCCAAATCTCTTTGAAAATCATAGATATAGAAAATTTCAGAGATGTTTTGAGTGGACACAACATCTTTATTGTTATTACTTTCCATGGTGAGCTTATGTTTCATGATTTTTGCACACGTATTCACCAAATTATATGTAATATCGAAGTGTTTGAAAGTTCTAACATAAGTTTTGAAATGGTGCAGATTGTCCATCCAAACTAAAGAAAATCAGTTTTGTCTCTGTAACTGAAGGGATCTGAGTCGACTGACTTATTCAGAAGTAGCACTTCTCTCGACCAATTTTTGGTTCACATTATAACTTGAGAATACATTGGTGAAGATATGGCTTTCACATGGTTCCCGCACTTTTCATTTTTTTAAACATCGGAGGACAAAAATAGAATTACTAAGAAATCTAACATTATCTAAACTTAATAAATTGTAGATGTATATTTCTAGGATAAAATTCTTTACATTAACATGATAAAAAATATTATGATGTCATATAGACATGATATGCATTTTTTTGTTTTTGTGGGGAAAGAATGTAACTTATCAAATAGTGTGTTATAAAATAAGAATGAAGTATTATTAAAATGAAATTTTTTATGGAATGAAGGGTCATAAAAATGTAATGATGATCATGTTACATAAAGATATGTCAAAGTGAAAATTATTAGAGTTATAGTTTTGTTCAATATGTACGAAGTGCCATGAGGACGACTAGGTGTAATAGAGTCACTAATTCAAGATTATTAGGTTCATATGAATTGATTATATCTAGTTCTACACATGATATAAAATCAATATTTCAAAGCTTGAATAATATGTGCAATCATTCTATGTTTTTGGTTTGGATAGCTTGATCAACCTCAAATTTTTACTTACTCAAACAAGATATTCAATTGTTTTTTGATGCATAAGTGTTTAGATTATGATTTATGAAATAATATTACATATATTCACAAGAAAGGTGGGTGGAAAGAAATCACATCCATAGAATCCACACTGGACTAAACTCTAAGCATGAAAATATTGAAAAAAATACAATGCTAGTAGGCAACTAAAGTAGTAGCATGAGATGGGGGAGGAGGGATCTAATAAATCAATTTTTCCAATACATAAACAAGGTCTAGAGTGTCCACAAGAGGGTCCACCCATCATCATCTTTATCTCTATCTTTAATATCTTCTTTCTTCTTTAGTAACATAGGTTGAAAAAATAGCAAGAACCAAATGAAGGTAGATGTGTGAATCAAACTAGTTGAATGCGCCACTAGTAGACCACCCAAAGGTTCCTCCTGTAGGTAGCAATCCTTCCCTAGCGATCAATCCAAAATTGGTGATGCAATTGACTCACCATCTCCCTTAAAGGAAGCAATTTAAGATGGGGTAGAAATTGATATGGTTATGATGGCTAGTCATCTAACATTACAAAAATAGGGACAATTGAGGAAAGGTGAAGAAACACTCATCATCTACTAGTTCATGGAATTAAGTTTGGCATCTCATTAGGTAGAGCTTTTAAAATCAGGCTATGACCAATCCCATTGACCATGGTCCCTTCTTGCAATGGGGGAAGTGAAATGAAGAAAATAGGGGTGTGCTCCACCTATTAGGAGATGGAACACACACAAGGGGGCCCTAATTTACTTTATTTCACTCAAGGAAACCCTAGAGATCTCAATCCAAAAGTCCAAGTAAGAGAAGAGATTTTCCACAAGGGCCGAGATTAGATCTAGGAGAATAAAAATCATGTCAAGAATTTGAATTTAAAATAGGTCCAAGCTAAGTGGGACTCATACACCAGATGGGGTGTATGAGTCGTAGTAGGCTAAGCTTGGGACATAAATTTCAAGAAATGTTGAGTTTGATTCCAAATTTAGGTTCATGCCCTGAAACTTAGGTGGGAACCATATGCCCAAGGTGGTGTATGAGTCTGAGATCACTAAATATAAGACACACAACCCAAAAAAAAAAAAATTATGATTGGTCATTAGACATGTTTCAAGATTATCCTTAGAAAGATGCATTAAATAAGGCATGTTGATGCAAAATAAGACCAGATAAGGCATAAAGAAACCCAATTTTAGAAGGGAGGGCCCAAACAAGTGTGAATGTAGAGGAATACATTTTTCTACACTACATTTAGCCCCCACTTTAGTGAGAGGAGGAACTTGCTTCAAACTCACACTAAAGTAGACAAAATCACATCAAGAGGGGTCCAAATGTACCAATGCTAGTAGGATAGGATGACAATGGTCAAGAGCATTGTGCAAGTCCCCAAGATCAAGATCCTATGCTAAACTAGCATAGGCACAAAAGAACACACATGTAAATAATGTAAGGAGCAACAAAAAGGAACATGCATACACATCCAAAGACATAAAGTACAAAGAAAGAAAAGAAAAAGAAAAAAAACGGGTGGATAGAGCCTCAACTGTTTGTCTCACATGATGTGGATCGGATCTAAGTTGTTTGTCCAAAGAAGTTTACAAGTGGAACACGATTTACACTATGCAAACCAAATGCACTCTCACAAGGGCTAGTGGAACCTCAAGTCGTCCACTAAGTGAGCCCCTAGAGACACATATGCACACGACTGGTATGTGCTCACATAGACAAGCAAGTGGATATGGGAAAGTTATGCCTAAGTTTGGCTCCCATATGTTAACTATACCAAAGCTATACCTCTTGATAACATTGATAAGGTGTCGCACAACACGAATAGCAAAAATCCATGAGCCAAGCAAAACTTTGTATGCTTGACACTCATGAACAAACAAGATGACACCACATGCAAACAAAGCGTGTTATGCAAGGTGGCCATTTAATAGATATTGTAAATGCAAAATAGTGTAAGGTACATGGGTATGTGCATGATCATGATGGGCCAAAAAGTGGCGATATGATGGGTATGTGTAGGGTATGTGGCTGACGACTTTTTTTTACCCAAAATTGATGAAACGAAAAGGGTTTTTAAAGGAGATTCTCAACTTTCCACCAATATAAATTATGCTTTACTTTGAATTTCATAAATAATTATTATTGATTTTCTATTTGAATTATGAATAAAGTCTTGATTGATAGGCTGATTGAAAAAAATCTATAGATTTCAAATGGTATCACATTTTTTGAATCCAAAACATGCATCACATTCTATGTTTCACATACTATAGGATTAAAAAAATAAAATTGAATTTCATGAAGTTTTGACCAAGTTAAGGTGGTCAGATATACGAGTTTTTATTTTTATTTTAAGTTGTAATAAAAAATTCATAATTAATTATTTACTTAAAAAAATTACAAAAAAATATGCATCACATTGGGACATGAGTCCTCTACTTATATCTAAAATATTATAAAAAATATTATCATTTTATTGTGGTTAGGGTGGTCAAACAGACACCTCCTTATTTTTTCCTTGAAATTTAAGTACTACTGCATTGAAATTTCAATTTTTCACCAAATAGATTTTATTTATTTTTAAATAAAGTTAGTAGTTTAGAAACTACATTCAATTTGCTACAAATTCTATTATTACATATTTTTGAAATAATATAGATAACTTATTCAAATTTTTACGTCAAGTTGCCTAACTCTGATTTTTTTGAATTTTTTGCCACTTAAGGCCCTATTTTTTCCATGATGATCCTGCACATACCATGGATGCATTGATTTATTTTGTGAAATATTTAAGCCGGGCTGGAGTACCTTACCAAAAGAGTTGAAACCTCATAGTTTTGATCAAGTACTTGATTGGATAAAGATTGTAGAAGAAGCCAAGTGTGACTATCTACAAAATGTGATGTCTCAAAATGAAGATAGTAGCTGTCTTATTGAGAAAAATCAGAAAACAATACAAACAATTGAAAAGGGTATATCAGAAAATTAACATCCATCTTGTTGTATGGATGAAGATAGTGATTGTAATCAGTCCACAAGAAACATATATGCAAATTTGTATACCAGTGATGGAGATAGAGATACACTTGCAAGTGTTGTTGATTTCTCATCACAAATCAGTGGTCAAGATATTGAAGATGAAAACCTAAGCATTCACTCTAAAAGCTCTTACATAATTTATATAGTGATGAATTTTCTTGTGATGAGAGTGAAGTTTTTGGTTATTTTCCTAAGGATTGTGAATGGTCTTATGAGGATGATCTAGAGGTATTTTCTTCACATGAATGATGTGATATGAATGTTCATCAAGTCAATTGTTCACTAGTGAATGAACAAATCCTATTTGATGCATACCTGGAATATAATTTGGGTTTTCCATCAATGGAGTATGTTAATTGTATGAGTTATGAAGAATTTGAAGATAAGAATGTGTGTGTTTAGTATGTTGATCCCAAACACATTCCTAGAAATGATGAAGATGTTGATGAATGTGCTCATGAACCTGTTGCTCATGAGTGTTTATATGAAACAGCTATGGAGATGTCAGATATGCATAAAGAGGATGATGATGTACTCATGGATGGAAGAATGGTTCATTATTGAATGATTAGAATGTACATCATGACTAGCACATGGATCTCGAATCAACATTATTATCAATTGATAATGTGAAACAGTTTGATGAATTTTAAAATTGTGTTGATATTGCAGAACCTTTTGGTCTATGTGTAGAGTAGTCAGAAAACTCAAAAAATGGTGGCTCTCATGTTAGTGAATATGAAACTAAGCTCTTTGATGATGTTCCTTATCTTCACAATATGATTATGGACATGTTTTCATCCAATTAGGGAATAATTTATGTGAAGGAAAACAAAGATGTTTGTTAAAGTGCTAATGAACAAATTTCAAATAAAAAGAATCTTTGGCACATAGGTCAATATGCCTATGAATTGATAGTGCACCTGAACTTACTAGTGCACATGAAAGTGTTTTCATTGATCCTATTAATCCTGAAAGTGATGGCATTCAAAGTGATTCAGATATTTATATTGACATTGTGGAGAGTAATATTGAACATGTTATGAAAAATCAATGTGAAAATTTTGGCTCAGGGTTAAATTCTAAATTATTTGAATCTTTATTTGAAACATTCCATATGGAACTACATAGTGGTTTAAAGAATGAATTTGACATCATGTGTGAACCTGAGATGGAAAAAAATGTTTATGCATTGGAGGTTGATGTTTTTTTCTAAACACCCTAATTTGAATGTAGATGAAGGTATTGTGGGTGTTGATCAATCTAATTTTTAGAACCTTGAAGCATGTGATGATGTGACTGAGCTATTTTGTTGGGATGATGATACACTTGACCATGATGCAATTTAGTTGAAGGAGTTTCAAATGTGTGAGCACTCTTTGCTTGGCACACAAAAGGATTGCATATTGCTTCTAAAGGATGATGTCTTCTCTGAGCTTGATCATTATGAGGAAGTTATTAAATGTCATAAGACTTTTTCTTCACATAGTCTTGATCATCATCCTCATATTTTGTCATTTTCCATAGAATCTGAAACAAAAATGGGTGAGAGTGATGTGGCCTATGTGATTTGGTTTTCGTGCAATAGTAAAGTAAAATAAGGAGCAAGTTCTCACTTGTTCAAAGGTAGCTTAACACTTGTCTTTGCAAGAATGAAGTCACTCATGTTGTGCTTTGACAGAGGAAAGAATGGATTAAAAATAATCAGCTCTTTTAATATATTGTTTGTTTGACAGAGGTAAAAATTGAATGCCCTTTTTCATTTGGTGGCCTGGGGCCACCAAGTGAATTTAAAAAAATGAATAGACTCTGTCACCCAAAGTTTTGGCACTTGGTCTACTCCCCAGAGATCTAGAATCTTTCCATGCCCACAAGGGGCATGCATCTCTAGTCAGAGCCACTATTGGCACCTTCAAAATTTGCAAAATCTGAAGTGCCCATAATGTGAAATCTGATTTGCACACTCAGAAGTGCCCTCAAAAAATTTGCCCCAGTAACCTACTTTGGAGGGTCATAATTCAAAGACCATTTTCTTTCATGATAAATCCCTTGGTGAGCATATTCATTTGACATATGGTAACATGCCTGCTCAATTTTAGGCCCCCATGATGAGTTTTGATGTGTCATTTAATTCACTTTTGACTGCAATGGGGTCAAAATTGGTGTTCCAGAAAGTTTCAAATTTTGTAATTCCAAGGGAAATCCATTTGTCATTTTGGTCCAAAACATCTCCAACTCTATTTTCATTAAAAATGGAGGTCCTCTAATGCATTATTTTAATGCATTTTAGTCACGACAAAGGCATCCAGTAGGCCAGTTTACAAAGGAGGTCCTAGAAATCTTTCGGCGATGAAAGTTTTGAGAAAACATGTTTTCTCTAAATAATAAATTAGGATTGCTCGCAAAAAAAAATGGCTTCAAGTGTTCCCATTTGTGAGCAACAAATTTTCATCATTTTGCTAGCAAGAAAATTGATTTTTCCCCTTTGCAATTTCCAAATTTTGCAAAATTTAAGGCATTTTGAATGTTTTAAATGTTAGTGGGGGAATTGAAATGCATTTTTAAAGGTTTTATGATGAAATTTAATTTAAAGTTTTTCACCAATTGCCTTTCCCCGCTAGCCCACTGAAATCTTGAAGAGGTTTTGAAAGAGGCACGCGCTGGTGGGGAAGCCACTTTTTAGCATTTTTGAGACTGCCAAAAGATTGTTTGAGGGCTGAATATGTCTCCCATCCTTACTTAAACACTTGTGGAAATTTTTGGAGCATTAAAATTCATAAAATTTGCTGATTTGAGCCTCCAAAAATGGTCTGCAACTTTTGTCATGCCTGAGCAATTTTTGGATGTCATTTGAATCATTTTTAAATGCTTATCAGCAATAAAAATGCCCTTCTACTCCTTTCAATGCCCATCAATCAAATAAATTGCTTTGATTCATTATGAATGGCTTGTAATTGCTTCTCAAATTCATAGAAAATAAAGAGTGCACTCACGTTTTTGTCTTTAGGGCAGATTTTTGAAGTTGTATATGTGTTGAAAATGATGTTTTTCACCTTCGAAATGATGCTTGGACCTATCCACACGTGTTTAGAACACTTTCATTGTTGTTTTGACCATTTTTTGGATGCCTACAGCCATCAAAATGCCCTCTCATTCAGAAAAACGACCCCAGCTTGCATTGGCATTGAAAATACATCAAAGTTCTTTGAGGAAATTTTATTTTTAATACATTTGGCTTGAAGTTCAACTAGGAATAACTCTTCCCTACCAGCACATGGGAACCAGGGATGATGTCACAAGAAATGCATAGGTAAGCAAGGAGGTGAAGACTTTCCTGCCAGCTGACACAAAGTTTTGTTGTCATCATCAGAAGTAGTGGGGAGGCAGGGAGTGGCCATGGTGGGCCCAGACAAATTATTTTAAAAAATTTTCTTTTAAATGGTGGCTTCAATGTTGCCTGATGGAAAATATTTGAGTCCTCATCATTTTAAAAGGCGAGTGTTTTAAAATAAGGTACAAAGCAAGAGTGCATGGGTAAAATTTTATTTTTCCCAATAAAGTGATTTTTATAATCTTTTACCATTCTAAAAGTTGAGTGAAAATTATAAAGTGAAGAGGAAAACTTTAAATGTCAAATACTTTAAATAAAATATTTCAAGTATTGTGGGCATGGGAAAAATGGTTTTAAAGCCTAGTAAAATGAATTAATTATTTGCTTTATAAGCAAAAGTCTTCTTTTCTAGGAAAGGGATTTTTCACTGGTAAAATTATTTTCAGTTGCAAAGGAATCAAGGGGCAGAATAAAAAGATTTTCATGGGAAAATTGTTTTCTTCAGTTGTGAAAAGATAGAGAGGAGATTAAAAAAAATTCATTATGGTAAGAGTAGATACAACAAGCTAACTAATTTTTACAAGTGGAGGTTTATTTTATGGGAAAAGCCAAACACAAAAGAAGATGAAATTGCATTTACAAGTGAAGTGTAAGGCAACAAGGGCATAATGAAGAAGGTCATCATGAAGGGAATAGTTTTTTGTTAGAAGGCAAGTGAATGCAAAATGCATGAACTAGGGTGCAGATTGAAGATTCTTTAGGAAGCAAAGACAATTACAGATCAATAAAGAAGAATGGATCTAGGTGTCAACTGCAAATGTAGTTTTAGGGTTTCTCCTTCTTCTATATCTTTTCTCCTTTGATTTGTACAAGGTTCTGAAATTTTGAATTAGAGAGTAAGGTAGAATAGTGATGAGTCTAAGTCATATATAGTATATGCAAATTGTAATAGTTTGATTTTATGAGCAAGTGGTAACCACTTTGTGCAAAAAAAAATTATTGTTCATGAAGTTGTCTCCATATTTGTATGCTTTTAATTATATGAATTCATATATCAAGAATTATTTGAGTTTATCATCACAACTTTCCTGTGATTGTGTTGTTTGGCCATGTTTCTCTTTCAAGTAAATATTTAAATCACTATAATCAGATAACTATAATTTTGAGTGCACAAGTGGGATTGGTAATTTGAACTTTATGGAAATATGAGTGGGTTTGTTAATGTAAGGCATTAACATATTTCAAATCCATTGGTTGAATCTAGTTTGTTGATAGGGTCTTTGTTGCTATTTTATATTTGACTCTATGGCACATGATTAGGCACTGATCTATCACAAAGCCTAAGAAATTTTTAGAAACAATCTAAATCAATTAAAATTCCTTTTACTTTGATGTTTATTTTCTTTGTTCTTTAAGTTATCTATTTCCTATATCTTCATGGTGTTTGAAAGAGTATAGGGGTTGAATTTGAGATAATTTCATCTATTAACCACTTATGTGTTTGAAATGAAGATATATAAGTTATGTGTTCTCAACAATGTTCAAATGCAAATGGGATTATGCTTGAACCTAGTAGAATATACAATACCCATCACTCATATACCTGAGAACTATCTACTTTCATAGTTCTATATTTTTTTGCTTGGCATAAGTTTATCTTAAAATCAGGCCTACAATTAGGAGCACCCTCCTAAGTGTTGTGGAGTTCAAAGTGTAGAAGGATTTCATAGCCTTGTTCATTGGATTTTCTTGTCTTCAATCTCTTGATAGTGTAGATTCCTTGTCCTAAACATTTAATCCCCTAGTTTAGGCATTGTATTTATCCTTAGGATTTAAGATTGCAAGCAAAATAATTAACAGGATCCAACTTAGAACAATTTTCTTTAGGAACATGATCAAAAGCCTCACAACAAAAATAACTTAAATTTGAAATAGAAGGTTTGTTACCTGTCCACACTTCATAAGGTGTTGAATTAAGAGCCTCGCAAGGAGATCGATTAATCAAGTAACTAGTAGTACACACAGGTTCTACCCAAAATGTAACACCTTTCTAATTCTAGCATGGGTAAGATAGTATTTTGATTTTGATTTAATATTTTAAATGTTAAATGTTATCATAATGTAAATATACATTGATGATTAAGGGAAAAGGTTATAATGATTAATCATTATTTTAGTTTACATGCTTATATGTTTATATATTGTTATCATTGCTTTTGTATGATTGTCAGCAGGAAGGGGATGATATCGTAACACTCATATTCGAGAGGCTTACGATATCATGACACTCTTCCTGATGATTGATGTTGCTTTGACTAAATGATATATGTTATATGCAAATATACTTTGATGTGTGATTGGAGTGATGCAGGTACTGAGTATCAACTCCACCTGGATCCACAGACCTGAGCATACTCATATTCCCTGATGGTGGTTACTGGAGGTAGTCATAGGCCAAATGTCCCCTACCCTAGCCCACTATACCTTGTTAGGGCAATGTTTCCTTGTTGATGTCTTATTGTCCAGTTACCTAACGGTAATGTCCGGAGCACCATTCAGTCGTATGTCTGGCACACCTTTTAGTTGTATGTGGTTTTCCAATATCTCTCTTTGAGATATTTTGTCTTGGTTTTCGTGAATCTGTTATGTGGCTATTTATTTTGGTTGTTAGTGTCTTGATGTGGTTTTATTGGCATCTTCACGTGATTATAAATATGGCATTTTATAGTATTTTATTGATGAGAGATTTGAATGGTTTCTTTTTCACGAGATTTTAAATATGTTATTTTAAATGATTTTTATTGATCATTCAAAAGAATGATATATTTCATTTGAATTTTTTTAAATGATTTTATTAATCGTTTTTGTGAGCTCTTATAGTCTTATTTAAATTTTATTTAGGGGATTTATGTATTTTAATCTTTAGATTTAAATTATTATTATTTTCTTATATGAAAGAGGGAATGTTGGTTTTTTTGTGATTTTAATTAATTGTTTTTTTTGGAGCTTTAATAGCTTGTTTAATTAAATGTTTAATTTCATTTTTTATGGTGTTGAGGAGTTTAGATAAAAGTAATTGGGAAATCTTATCATTGATATATATACTTTTATTCATTTTGTTTTGGGGAGAGTTATCTTTTTGGAGAAGAAAATTTTTGTTTTGGGGAAAGAGGAGAAAACCCCACAATTCGGGTAGTTGAGTTTTGGGAATAAACATGGAGATTTTCTAGGAAGAATTGTGGGTATTCGATTCTTGAATTTGGCGTGCCATTTCCTCTTTGCTATCCTATTTTGGAACATAGCCACACCTTCTATTCAAAGCAATCTTTCTTTTCAAATTTGGGGAAACAATGAGGCATTTTTATGTAGTTCATGTATCCCTTGAATTTTTAGTGGTATTGAATTTTTTTTAGCTTGGGAAAGGTAAGTTTTGCATTTCCTTATGGAAGGTTTATTCTTCTATTCTATTTTCTAAATATTTTTGGGATGGATAATGTTTGATTTGGATTTGAGTTGCTGCCCTGTAGTTTTCTTTATGGCAGACTTGATTGTGTATTTCTAGCTTGTTTCATTTTCAATGTTCTTCTAAAATAAATCCATTCTCCTATCCGAAACTATGAAACAAAGGTGGAATTCAACTAGAAATAGTTAAATCTAAAATGGGTTGCTGCAAAAATAGATTTCTGGGCACTTTCATTTCATTTCTCTTTTTGCTTAAATTGTAAAAAACATTTTTTTGTTGCTCATTACCCACTTGATAAAAATAATTTTAAAGGGTGGATTTCATGTAGAAATGCCAAAATCTCAACTGGGTCTTTGGCAGATTTTAATTATGGGCACTTTCATTTTTGGGAAAATTTGTGCCTTCTTGTTGAATGACGTTTTTATTTGCTGCTATTTACCCAACCGTTAAAAATGTAAAATAAATTTGGATTCCCTATAGAAACACCCATATCTCAACTGGGTCTTTGTCCGATTTTTAATCCGGGTAGTTTCATTTTTCATGTTTTTGCCTAGCCATGCTTAAAATGGCATTTTTTTGTACAACACCTTATTTTAGGTCTTAAAATAAAAAATTCAAGATGGTATCCATCTAGGAACATGAAAAGATGAACTGGGTTGTTGTCCTATTTTAGATCTAGGCACTTTTATCTTTTTATGAAATTTCTGTCCCTCTCTCATACGCATGAACAATAGCCAAAACCATGTTTTGTACACCATCACTTAGTGGTTTTTAATTGTTAAAAAGTGGTTTTTCGAGATGATTTAATGAAGCTAGTACTCATTATGTGATTTGGTTATGTTATTAAGTGAAGGATGAATGTTGGATGGCATTTGAACCACTCGTTGGCGTTTGTGATTAGTTGTTTGAGTGATTTCACAACAATGTTTGCTTGGTTGTTTTAAATGGTTTTTATGATGGATTTTAGTGGCTTTTCATTATTTCATTTTTTTTTTTGGTTCTCTGTTTGGTCAAATGAGATGGGGTAAAACAATTATAAGACAATGATTCCTCGTGCATGGCCTTGAGTGCTTGTAAAGACTAAGGATGCACTTGAGAAGGCCTATCCATCTATATGGCGTTGATTTAGGCATGATTGAGATTTTCCTCATCTGTATGAGAGGTGTACATGTTTCCGTGTGGTGCCATCCCTTCAAGCACACATGATGACATTCCTTCTGTTCAACACTCTAGTACCTTGTACCTTAGGAGTTTTGAGTAGTACCTGACATGTTATTGTATGAGCATCTTCATGTTGCGATATTGGATTTAATGCCTTGTATTCCATGTTTGCTTTGTGCCTGATGTGAGTGTTTGCTATATGTTACCTGGCCTTGTTTTTATGCTTGGTCCTTGTGACTACCTTCGAGCACGGTGGGGTGGCCTCTTTTGAGTCCACATGGTTGGGAGGCATTGCCACTGCCATTGGGGGATTGGTGTATAGGTTATTGGAGCACCAGATGGAGCTAATCATTCTTGTACTTTCCTTATATGTTGATGTATCTTCTTATTGGTTGTGCCATTGTATTCATGTATATTCCTTTATGTGTATATTGTACTCTCTTGAGAGAGAATATGTAATCATATAATTTAATGAGAAGAAATGTAATATTATATATTTGGCTTACGGGTTTTGGTGTTGGTATCGGACTCGCTTGTACTATAATGATTATTATGGATTTTCTATCCAAAATTTTCATGCAAAAATCAGACCCTTGGTTGTATATCTCCTTCATATTTAGTCTATAGAATGTTCTAGAGTAGGAAGTTCAGGAGCAAGAAGTCTGGAGTAGGAAGTTCTGAAGTAGAAGGTTCTGGAGTAGGAAGTTCTTGAGTAGGATGTTTCAGAGTAGAAGGTTCCAGAGCATGAAGTTCCATAGTAGGAAGTTCTGGAGTAGGAAGTTCTAGAGCTATCTTAATTGCTCCTGTTTGGATTTTCTCTAGAGAGTGGATTAGTCCTCTCCTTTGGGTTGTGCATTTGGCCATGCTTGGCCATGTTTGTTGTCGATATATTGTATTAGCAACTACATTATGGGTAAGTTATTCTTTATGTTATAAAAAAAATTAAATTATCTTGTCCTCTTTTGGCTCTTACCCTTCGAGGTTGCGTAGCAAGATGTTACATCTAGTATCAGAGCCCATGTTCACACATTGGGAGCTCTGGAGTACTTGAGCCTTCTATGTTGTGTTGTGTTTGGTGTGTGTGGCATGAGCTTGTTATATTAATTTTCATAGTCTTGCAGACTAGCGTTCATGCCTTAGTGTGGTATATAGACCGTCCTTGTGATGATCTATTTTGATGTGTTCCTTGTTTCCTTTAGGATGCCCCTAGGGGCAGAGCCAGAGGCAGCGTTAGAGGTAGAGCCCATGTTGTAGCACTGGGATCTCTGCTTATGGTTGATACTTTCTTGGTGTGTTGTGTGTGGTGGATGGCAACAAGTAGTGTTTTTTCCTGCCCCTTGCATGTCTTGTAGAGGAATGATTTCGTGTGAGGGTTAGTTAGATCCTCAAGCCTACCAAGAAGTGTGTTTTGATTGGTATCCTTCTTGATGTGTGGCTCTGTCATGTATAGGGTTGTGACCCTTGAGTGGTCCCCGAGTGTGGTTGTAGCCCATGTGGTTGCAGTGTCCCGATGTGTGTGTTCCAAGTGCTTGTTGTGGCAAGATAGTCATAGGAACTCTTGCTTTAAGTGCCTTAGTATGGCCTTTTAGAGGGTTGATTTTTCCAACCCTGGCTTGTGTTGTGGAGGAATGATACCTCCTAGGTCTTGCCTTACCCTATGGGATTGGAGTGATTCCCTTGGTTGAGAGTCTCACAAGGTTAATATTGATTACTTTCCTTTATCCTATGTTGCGGGTGAGCATGTTGGACCTTAGCTTGTTCGTGGGTGGCAGGTGACATGTGTCGCATAAAATTACCCTTGCTTATTTTCTTTGTTCATGTTGTTGGAAGGTCTGTTTGACCTTGAGGGTGCCAAGAAGTTCCTTTTGTGTATATTCTCTTCTCAAGTCTTGTTGTTTTTCATCACCATGCAAAGTTTCTGGTGCATGTCTTCTTGTGCTTTACCTCCTTGTGTTAATGATTGATAGATTGACCCTATGTGGTTTTGGAGTTGCTTTTCCATGTTATATTGTATTGAGATTATAAGTATGGTAATAGAAAATGAATGATCATATTGTTAGTTCATAGATATTATCGCATGCTCTCATATGATTGATGCATTTGTGTGAAGTGAATTGGGTGATGATGAGACTATGTTTGCATTTGTTCCTGTGTCAAAATTGTAAATCTCTCTCCTTCTTTCTCTTCTCATTGGTTTAACAAAGATGCATATCTTTGAGTGAGTGGTGTATTGAAATCCATTGTATGCTTGTCTCTTATGAGAAAATGTTTAGGCATTCATGAAAATTTATTTTATTAGATCAAACCTTGGGTAAAGGACCTAAGTCCCCAAGTTGTATTCTTAATCATGAAACATGTATGAAAATAAATAGAAAATCATTTTGCATTAAGTAAAAGTTTACAGAAAAAGGGAATAGCAAAACCATTGGCATGTTAATGATAAATGAAAAATTTTAAATGTATGTTGAAGTGATAGTGTTGCATACCTTGTCTTGAGTAAACATTGTAATGATATTGCATTGTGTATAGGAAATAAATATGGTTAACATATGTGTGTGGTAAGGTGATTTACCCCTTAATAATAGTGAATGTGAATGTGAGAGATATTATGGCATTGTTGATTTACTCCATGTAGCACTATGATAAATGGATGTTGGGAGTACATGTTCTTGGAAAGTTGTATTGATCTTGCATAATTAGAGGTGGATAATGGTTTTATTTTGGTAAGAGAAAATTGGAAAAAGGTACTCCCTTTTATTTGAACATCCTGTGTTAGTGCACATGTTGAGTGTTGTGAATACCCCATACTTTCTTTGTGTGCCCATGGGATGGTGAGACTATGTACCTATCCATGGAGGATATGTTGTATTTGGGGTGTGGTATTAACCATACCATTATGTGTGTTTGTATGCTTGTTACTCGATTGAGGGCCAACCTACGTGTGGTTGAAATTTATATATATAATTAAGAGTTGCCAAAAGTTAGTTTCATAGAATCTCTCCTTTTGGATTTTCTAGTCCCTCAATCTATGATGGGGTAGTAGCAACCAAAAAGTTCCTTGGGTAGAGTGTGCAGCGTACCCATCTTGTGGCGCAGAGCGTTCTTAGCTCAACCGATCCCAAGGAAAGTACTCACTACTTCCCCTTATGATGGATCAGAGTACTTAATCCATATGTGATATCCTTATCCCTAGTTTTGTGGACAACATTGGTTTGTTAGTATTGCTTGGTCGTCCATAGGGACGTTGAGATGGAATTTCCTGGCCACTTGTAGGGGCATTGAGCTGGCATTAGCGCATCAACCTCGTCCACATGAGAGGTGAGGCTCAAATAGCTCCATATTGTTATACTCATATATGCATTATATATTCCATATCTGCATGTGTTCTACCATGATGCCATAGATATGATGCCACACCACACTGATGTTCTGACATAGTGCTGGTGATAATGCCATGTGCCTAGATGCATGAAGGGGCACTATGAGATTATGTTATGATATCCTACTTGTGCGATGAACGTAATGGGCCCCTGTACACTTGTAGAGGGACACTCATGTTTTCTCTCGACAGTGTTTGGGTTAGTTGGCATATGGCTATGTCCTAGCCATGTATACCTCTGGCTATGGAAAGTACTGGTGTGTGCCCTTTCCATGAGGTATCACTATGCGAGGTGTGTTTTGCATGTGCCTACTTTCGCAGAGCCACAAACACACTGCAATGCGACATATAACTAGTACATGCCTTCTCTGGCTGGCATATGACCATGCCGCACTGAGACGCGATGTGGGATGTGGTTGAGGTGCACATTCCATGCAGATAGCCAAGGAGTGCGTGGGCCACTTGGTGAGTCCATGTCGTGTGACAATGCGATGCAGGGTGTAGCCAAGGAGTACACCTCATGCCATGTGGTTGGTGTGCTCACTTTTCCACACATGAGGGGCTATTGCGATAGTCAAACATTGTTCCCTCCTTCCTTGTTTGGTGGCTAGTTTAGTCACATAGTTATGTATTGTGTCATTTTGAATATTGTGAATCTTCTTTTTTGTTATTGATGACTTTCACTTTGATCGTGAGGACCAAAAAAATTTGATTTATCTTGTTTGTGATGGTTTAGCCATACCTTGTGATCTTATTTGCACGTAGCCCTCATGGTTACATATGATTTAGTGTTGAAATTGCATGCATTTCTTGCTTTATTGCTGCAATTGAATCCTTATTTGATAATTATTTATGATCTTTGGTGGTTAAACTAGGTTTCTATTTTTTGTTTTCAAATGCTAGTCTTGTGTTGTAATGTGATTCCTCATCGAGAACGAGAGAGCCAAACTCGATTGAGTGTATACGAGGAAGTAGACGCAAG
>VDFB02086475.1:0-21969 GCA_007258455.2 Sequoia sempervirens
CAAGTAGTAGTCTAGTACTTACCTTAAAAATATTGTTAGCAATAAAATTTATTTTGTAGTATAATTTATTGTCATGTAATGTTTTTTATAATTTCAACTTTGTTAGGTTTAAATGGTCTCATTTTTAATTTATTTTGTATTATTTTAAACATTATTAAATCATATATTCTATTATATAATTTTGTGCCTTAAAATTGAAAAAAAGCATAATCAAATGAGACATCTATCATTAAATTATGGTTATAATTTTAATCTTTTCCTTTTAAATGATTATAAATATACTATAATAATACCCAATTATAATGTTGTATTTTTCTTCTTACTATAATTAAAATTTAAACATTCTCTTTAGAATAACAATTAGTTGGGCCTCTCTAAAAATAGAATCATATGTATTACAATAACAACTTTTTCTTCTTGATTTATGTGAAGTGTGAAATAACAACTAAAAATATTAACCAATCAAAATCAGAATTAAAAGATTTTAACAACTTTTTCTCTTTGATTTATGTAAACTGTGATAAAACAACTAAAAATATTAACCAATAAAAATTAGAATTAAAAGATTTTATTATTTCTTAACATGATAATAATCGTACATAGAAACATCATATCATACTTTATTATTTAATTTAATTTTTATTTTTTTCCACATTCAAACATATTTATTTTTTATTTTTATCTTTCCATGCAAACATCCAAAAATAAGGAAACATGCATTACAATGATCTTTTATCATTGCCCACAAAATAAAAGCCTCACATAAATTTCCTCTCATACTTCAAAGAAATTCAAAGCTTTTCTTAGGCTTGGCTTCTCATTTACTATTTTTCAGGTACAATTTCCTTTCCTATTGCTAACCAGAGCTTTTATATAATAAATTCCTCATACTTTTGAAGAAATTCAAAGCTTTTCTCAGGCATGCCTTCTCATTTACGATTTTAAGGTACAATTTCTTAGATTTTCAAGTACAATTTTCTTTCCTATTGATAATCAAAGCTTTTATATAATAAATTTCTCATACTTTGAAGAAATTCAAAGCTTTTCTCAGACTTGCCTTCTCATTTACCATTTTCAGGTACAATTTCTTAGATTTTTAGGTACAATTTCCTTTCCTATTGGTAACCAGAGCTTTTATATAATAAATTTCTCATACTGTGAAGAAATTCAAAGCTTTTCTCAGGCGTGTCTTCTCATTTACAATTTTCAGGTACAATTTCCTTCTCAAACCAGATTTATGTAAGAGTTTTGTTAATTTTAAATTTTTCTATGCAATGTTTTGATGATATGATAAGAGAAAAAGCCCTAATTTATTTGAACATGTCTATTATCAGATTTGCATTTATGTGAATAATTAAACAATAATACCATTAGGTTAGAATATAATATGATTTTTATACAAAGATTTATTAAATTAGTAGTTTGAATTTCTTTAATAAACCAACATATAACAAGCCTTTAAAAATATAATCAAAGCTCACAATTGTTGCTCGCGATGTTGTTTTACTGGTAATGGTCTAATGTTGGGTTATCTGAAGCCCAAATTAGCATGTTGCCTTAATAATTTGAAATAGTTTCTTACTTTGTAATTACTTCTATTGGCGTGTATTGGCCAATTTAGAAGTTGTCTATTTCGAATGGATTTTTCCATTTAATTAGATTGGAGACTGATTTATAAATACCGCTGCTGGCTGGTTATGTAATCAATCAGAACTTGTGATCAATAAGAGATAATCCCTGAGTGTGGACATAGCCATCAAATTGATGGTGAACCACGATAAATCTGGTGTTCTTATTTTGTGATTGATTTTAATCTTTTATTTCTGCAATTTCTTTTTCACTTTTATTCTGCAATTATATTCAACATCTAACATATATTTTAGTTTTCTATATATTATGATTATTTTACCCCAAATTATATTCTTCCAATTCTTCTTCGAAAGTTTTTATTGCAAGGCCTTACACCAATAGACTTGGTTACACTCAGTGGTAATGTTTAACACTATTTAATTGTTTAGACTGCAACCAAATTTTAGTCTCTAGAAACTCATTAGTTAATGAATATTCATATCTCAATTTCAAAATTATTATTCATTACAGTTCATAAATATCTGAACAAAAATATATCTAAAATAATTTCTAAAATTTTAAGTTTTATTTATATGAAAATTCCTCAATAATCAAGCTCCGTTTACTATAGACATTAAGTCCATATACTTGAATGTTTGAGGCCTGATATTAACCTTCTCTAATCACTACCATTTTCCTCTATATACACACCATGATATCATATTATATTATATTTCTTACCCATTTCACATGCTTTTGTTTATTTATTTTTAATTAAAAAATAATATATATTAAAATTAAGTTAGAAATAACTCCTTTTCTAAATCACAGCCTGGAATTTTTCTCTTTGACTTTTTCAAAATTAACTTCCAAAATGTTTCGTATTTGAAATTTATGAAGGGCTGCTATTTTTGAGAGGGCTTCAGAATCTATTTTCATGGAGCAAGGGGTCTCAAAAGAAATAAAAATATTATGCTACAAAATTAATTGCAATCTTTTCCTGAAAAATAGCAACATTTGAATGGGTGAAATTGAGGTGGGTCTAGAAATTGCTCCTACAGCTTTAATTTTTTCTACCAAATGAAATTTTAAATTCCTACCAAAAAATAAAAAAAATTATTTTTATTTATTATTTTTTATCAAAATATTGCAGTTCATTCCTTAAATTTTGGAGCTTAAATGTTTAAGTTGAGCTGCATTATTAAATTCATGGACCACCAGCTTTAAAATAATCCTAAAAAATCTCAAATTTTTTTAGGAAGCCCTCTCCATTAAAGTTGCACAGACTTACTATTTGGGTATTATGTTTTACATACAACTTCTGCCCTAAATGTCATGATGTTGCTGTGGGAAAATTTGGTGCCAACAAACTGGAATAGTGGCACAGATCCCTGTGACTCTCACTGGGATGGGGTGAGAGTCACAGGGATCTTAGGAAATCTTTAAAATAATACTTAGAAATGACATAAAAAAAATTAAGAATTTTTTTAGATCAATTGAATGTCGTATGACTATGTCTATAATTTTCTTAATGTTAGAGAAAAATAAATAAAAGAAAAAATCTAAACATACTAATTTGAAAGTTTGATTCCTCACATAATAAACCATAAACTTCTTACACAATTTATAGAAATTTAATTTAATTCAACATTAAAAAATTACATTATTTTATCTTTCATCAAAAAGTTTCAACAAGAAGCTCTGAAATCTTCATAAATTTTGTTCTTGATTTTGATATTTCAAGCCTTCCACCTAAAAATTCTCATTAATACTGAAACTCAACATTTTAAGAATAATGGAGCCATTGGAAAAAGAGTATATTGCATTTAGTGCTTAGATTATCTGATAGATTTAATGGTTTGCTATTTATTTATCCTTTGTACTCTCATTATTCTATGAGATGCTATTTTTTTAATCATGTAATGGTATGCTCAACTGCAGGTTAGTAGAGTCATCTTGAATACTCTACACATTTTCAAAGGTATTTAGAAAAAAAATTATGTAATCAAATATGTCAATGCAATTATGGATGTTAGTCAAAGGAACAATATAATATTTTCTTTCCCATGATAAATTATCCTCGTACCATTAATATTGACTTTTAATTTTTTTCTTTCTATGAATAAAGTTTATAAAAGGTTTTTTTTAAGTGTTTTCTATTAATTAAATTTTGTATATTGTTATTGTTTATTGTAATTGTTCATTATACGTGATTTTATTTTATTTATTTCATAATATTGATTTCCATAACATTATTATGTGGTGTTCAATTTGTAAGTTGTAGATTTGAATTGAAATTATTGAATGGAGAGTCCAGATTTTCATGACTCACATGAAACTTCAAAGTTTGAATCTAATAATGAAGAGTTAGATGAGACGTATTGCAAGAACTAGTTGATTTTATGAGAGAGGCAGTGGGAGGAAAGCTTGCTAAGAGAACATGTACATTTAAAGCATCACAAAATGTACATCAGAATCATTACTGGACTTATTGCATAGAAGAAATTTTAGAGAAAAACAAATGCAAATTTGATTTTCATCATTCTAATGTCCATCAACCAAATTATGAAAAAAGTGAGTAACAACCCCTCTTTTCTCATTGTTTTAACATTTCTCTCTTCTCAAATGTTGTTATTATCCCCCCACTTTATTCTCTCCATCCTTCATCTATTCCTCTCTTCTATGATGATCTAGCCTCTATTACTAACCTCTTTCTATATTATTTAAATTTTTTTGTATTAGTAATTTTCTTTATTTTTAAACATAACTTGCACTCATGTTTAACTATCTACATAACATAGATGAAGATGCAAGAGCCTATCACAATGGAGAAGAGCTTATAAATGAAGAGGCTACAAACACAATAAGGTAATTGAATGTTTGTTCACTTTTTAACTTGTCATATTTTATATGAAGTTTTAACATTAAACCACTCATAAATTTTGTTGTATAGGAATGCAAAATTGTCAAAGAAGAAAAAGAAGAATATAAAGAAAAAGGAAAACAAAGAAAAGAATGGAAATCTAGATGAAGTTGATGGGGAATGAGATAAAGAAGTAGGAATATCTCTAGAATAAAGAAGTAACACTAGTTCTAAAGATAGATAAGGAAGTAGCAATAACCCTAAAGATGTTTTTTTTAGAGTAATAAAACTAAAAAACATTTGATAAATAAGTGCAAATTTTGATTTGATTTTATTATATAAAATTATCTTCAAAAATAAATTCTTATACACTAAAAATTATGAAAAATATTGGCAGTTTATTCAAAATGTTTATATTGTCCACTATAAATTATTTTTCTAGATTTTATTAAAAATGGACATGAAAATAAAATGGCATGGAATTGTAAAGAGTGAGAATCTCTAAATATTAAAAATTAAAGGTAAATTTCAATGTTTTATCATCTAAGAGAACTTAAAGTGAAATAATTTGTTTTATATTAAAAAAGAGTTAAATTTCAAAGTTTTAGCATTTAAGAGATAAATTCAAGTCAAATCATGCATTTTTCTAAAGGAAAACATGTTCATTAGTAAATTGCTTGCAAGTGAAATCTATAGTTCATGTATTAATAAAAGCTAGGCAATAGAATTTCATAACACTTAGCAAATTGCATTTGAGGTTTGGAGGGTTAAAAATAATATTTATCGCACCCCACAACATTATGTATAAGTCAAAACAAGAACACCTACATTTTAACAAAATGAGGTTAAGACAAACCAATAGAACCCCAAGTTTTGTTAGAATGATTGTATAATTTTTTTTCTAAATATTTCATCATATATAAATAATTCTCTCAATATAGTAGCAACCTATATGACTAAAAAATTACATAGTGTATACTCCTGAAAAAAATTTCATAAAAGAAGCATAAAGGAAATTAATAGAGCATTCTATAAGTATGTTTTAGCATAAGAAATGCCTCAAAATTACCAACTATTAATGTGTACATGGTTAGAAGTTCAAACTGTTATTGAAAAATAATGTCTATGTCTAATTCCTTGTATATTTAGGCATGTTAGTATGAAATTTGTATATACTATAATTGATTTAGTTCATCTTTTAAAAAAAATTATTTATTTTGTGAAAGGACTATGGTTGTAACTTGCATGTATTATAGTTCAATTGTAATGTCTTTTACAATGGAGAAAGAATTTCTTGTAAAATCTCCCAATATAAACACTTCACACTAGAATACATCATCCTCAGTTGGAGTAGTTTCTTCCTTGTCCCTTTTGGGAGACACATTCTTCTCCTTGTTGACAATCTTGAAAGCAACTTATTTCCTAGATGGTTCTTCATCTCTCATCCTCATCTCATAGGTTGTGAATATGCCATGTAGTTCATTTAGAGTTAGTTTGTTGATTTCTCTCCCTTCTTCTATGGTTGAGATCTTAGAATCATACTTGTATGTCCTTGACCTAAGAAATTTTAGTAAAACTACATCCTCTTTCATCTCTTCTCCATATCCCTTGATAGAGTTCACAATATCATTAACACTCATGAGATAGTCTACAATCTTTTCTTCCTCTATCATTCTTAGACCTTCAAATCTAGCTTTTAGTATTTGCAGCTTTGCCAGTTTTACCTTGTCATCTCCTTCATAAATCTTCTTCAATGTATCCCATACATTTTGTGCATTCTTATAGTACATAACTTTGATGTCCATAGACCTAGAAAGATTGTTCATGATAGTGAACCATGCCTTTTCATTATTCTCAAAGTCCTTTTTAGCTGCAACATCAGTAGGGGGTTTGGCAGGTGGTGTGTATCCATTTATAACTGACATCCACACATCAAAACCTAAGGATCCCAAATATCCTTTCATTAATGAGCTCCAATAGGCATAATCTATTCCATCAAACTTAGGTGGTTTGGTTGAGGAGGTGCTTTCCTGATTGGCCATTTGTGTTCACAAAGTCAAGGACCTACCCAATCTGATTAAGCTTCTCCTAGAGAACCTGGGGCTCTGATACCAATTGTTGGAACACAACAATCTACTGAGGGGGGTGAGTCAGTACATCTTAAAATTTAGCTTTTAAAACCTTTTGAGCAGACTACTTTCTATAACCCTTAATGTGAAGATGTTAAACATGTGATACAAAAATATAACCAAACACACAACACATCGCATAACACATAATATACATTGGAAAACCCAAGATGGGAAAAACCACGGTGACAAATGTTGCTTGAGTCTATTGCTCAAATCCAACGTCACAAATGAAATCTCTGTTACAATGTTTTAAGGCAACAACCCAAGGAATCACCTACTCCCTGATTTAGGAGATACAACTCCAATGAGACACCAATCCCTTACTTTGAGAGCCAACTCAGTACAAATGAGGCTATAACCTCTTACAACATTACAAGCTCAAATATTCATATAAATGGTTCTACATAAACCTAAGATGCATCAATACATACAATACATTATTGCACTTACTGCAACTTACACTTTGTTGTTGTAGCTGCAATCTCAACAACACATACCTCTGTTCTACACTCTCTTCTCTACTGCAATATCAGTTGTACATCTCTATGTGCACTCGCATGTTGCTCTCCTTTTTTCGTCACTTACATACTCAACACATGGACAATACCTTATTGTCTTCTTTCTTCACCAACCTAAAATTACTACCTTTGGATGCACTAAATCATCTAGATCATCCCTCACATCTTGTTAGGGTTTCCCTTACTTGCTAACTTCATGAACAAGCAACTAGTTCACCTTGAGCCTTGCACCATAGTCTATCTCATCTAATAGAGTCCATCAGATATCTTCATTGTCACTCTACCTCTACATTGAAAGCCGCTTCCACATTAAATTTCATTACACATAATTTTTACCTCATTCTCTCTATCAAACCCTAAGAATCTGATATGCATTCTTGATGTGTTCTTCTGTCCATTCGATCTGATCTTGATTCTTGTCTTTGCGATCATCTGAATCACCGCTCTATGCATCAAATCTCATTATAATCATTTTTGAAATAGATAGAGCATTTAATTCTCATTGCCATGTCGATTACCAGTTGAAACCCTTATTCACATTATCATAGCCGTTTTAGATTTTTATCTTTGAATTCTAGTCATCGATCCCCTTCTTTCGCACCTTGATCCTATGCTTCCCATTCAGTATTGCAAATTTAAATCATGACCATCCGATAAGCGATCATTTAAATCTCCTCCTTTGATCTTATCCTTCATACACCACTTACCATACATGGGGTCCACCAAGGCACGCATCCAAAGCCCACACATCCCACGATATTTGACAACGGGCCCACATATACCTTGTGGGGTTTGCGGGCTATTGCCATTTTTCATCTACATCATCGCCACACAACTCACAACAATAATGTGAGTTGTTCTACCAATCAAATCATCCTTCCCTATTTGTCATCACACATCACCGAACTCCATCGTCAGCCTATTGGGCCCCACCTCAAGCTTCGTTTGATGACATCGTGTGCAGCCTTCATAGGTCCCACCATTCATCAACGATCAATATCCAACCATCATGGATAAATCTCCACCACTCCCCGCTAACCCCATGGGTCTTGATCGAGCCCCACTGAAATCTTAGTAGGGTATGCAGGAACCATTCAATCTTGCCACCTTAACCATCACCGTCAATCTCGTAGAAGGGAAATATTTGCATGACTTATGAAATATTAAACGCACCAAATATTTTCTCAGCTATTAAATGAAAGGTGAAGGGGTTGGTTCCCCAAACGACTTCAAAGACTTAAGTCATAACTTAAGCTACCTACAACCTTCTACAACTAGTCAATGACAAATTAGAAGACCTTTTTGCACCTACGACTACAACCCTAGGGTTTAACCAGTAAATCCTAATTTTGACTGAGAGGAAACATGATTCTTTCCTGAGGTTATTATACATCCTCTAGACCTGCACATCACATTTATGAGAAGGTCTTAGAAAACCCATATTAGATCAGGTCTTTGAGTTTGCTTCAAATTCCTGGAAGAATACTCTATAAGATCATGACAACAATACAACATTCTGAGCAACTTTTACAATCTGGACATCTTCCTCGAGCCAGATCCTCAACATGCCATGTTCCTCAATTTGCATCAATGACATAATTCTCTTGCTAGGATCAGTTCCATCTCACTCTTGATCTCCTTTTAAAATCAATGACAACTATATGCCAACACAAAATATGCAGATAATGTGAAGCTCTAAGATGCACCTAAATGATGATGACCGAAAAGATGATTTAAAAGATTGATAGGATGATGGATCGATTGATTGGATGGTTGATAGGATTATTATGGATTTTCGATCAGATATGATTGGATTGGATTGATTGATTAGATTGGTTTGATTGATTAGATTGGATCAATAGGATTAAATCTGAACTAGATTTCAGGAGCTCAACTAGATGATGCAGGATGATTATGGTGTAAATCCACCTCTAGATGGAAGTAGATTGATGAGGCTACAAAGGATTACTAACATAGGATGGATGACTTTCCTAAGTGAGTGTGGATGATAATGATTAGGGTCAACTACCTAACCCAATTGGATAAAAAGCCTCTAAAATGATGTCTAAGGGATTTAGATTAATGGATTGATGATCGATACGCTATCTAAGGATGTCCTATTATGAACCTATGTGATTAGATTGATGATTGGATGAATTTTGAAAAATTTAGATGCATGAAAATAATGATTATGGGAAAATGGATGAGGATAAAAAAAGTTTGATCACAGGAATGGACTCAGAATGAAGCAGGATTTCAATGGTCAAGAGGATTCACTCTCTATTTTTTGTATGGAAAGTAGATTCACCTCTGTGTAAGGCAGGTTCACCCCTCTAGATCATGAGTTTTTGTATCCAAAATTTTGTAAGTTCGCCCCTGTGTGTAGCAGGATTTCCTATAAGGTTTCACAGGTTTGCCTATGTCTTGAACTATATGTTCACAAAGTGTGGGATTTCCCAACAAGGTAATGGGTTCACCTAAATAGGTATATGTACAGATGGGCGAATATGAGATCGCCTCTCTAGAAAACAAGTTCACCTATCTAGGTTGCAGGATTTCCCCTCCTTCAAATGTACAGACTAAGAGTGAAAATGCCTATCGAGAGAGCGACATCACATATTCCTTCAAGTGTACGGATGGGGATGGTACAGACTCAAGAGAAGATTCACCTATCTATGACACAAGATCGCCTATTTCCTCAAGTGTACAATAGAAGGGGTACAAACTCAAACATGGGAATGCCTCTATGGAGAGTAGGTTCGCCTATTGCTATGGATGTATAGATGGGGATTGTGAGACTCATACTCGGATTCACCTCTTTGGAAGACGGGTTCACCTATTCAAGAAATAGGCATATACAGATTCTCCTATCTATTGACTTGTTCAGCGGATTTTCCTCTGGAAGAAGCAGGTTCTCCTATCTAGGGTAACTGGACTAGAACACAAATTCGCCCCTTGAAGGGTAGGATCGCCTGTCCACAGTGAAAAATCACCTCTATAGGAAGAAAATTCACCTCTGGGGGTAGAGATGGACTATGGCAAAGGACTGAAAAACAACAAACAACAGACAGTGGGCAAAGCTTGACTCAAACTTGAAGACACACACTACTATCTTACAAGAAGACACGCCAGACAACACAATCCTAGAATTAGTGATAAGGGTTTACAAACTCAATGTAGGCCCACAACGTTGGGGGTTAGCCAAGGTTAATACTCTGTGACACTAGGGTGCATCACCCTTTCTCATGATGGCAGATAGCTAGAGATCCAGTGTCATAGGGTCATCAACAGATGCCATGGGCTCACCTAATGGAGTAGATGGTGAGTAACTTTAGGGTTTCATCCACAATCCCTACACTACACCAAGCTGTGGCTAAAACACTGGTCTTAAACTAGGCTATACAGGCTATCTCGTGAGTCCTCAATACACTAGGAGGGCATGTGAGGCACAATCATGAACACCAGCTTGTCACAAGCATGGATTAGGAGCCCTAGCAAGATACCAGAAACTCAAACCAACCCTTCACACCTTAACTAGGAATCACCCTAGTATCAGTGCTCTACTAGACACGAAACAATTGGATTGGGGTAGAGCTTTAGCTCTCCCCCCTTTATATACCCAGCTGATAACATGTGATTGAGATCATCCCTTGGAGTGATGAAATCCCCAAGAAGGTATCCTAAAGGGCAAGAAATACTAGACATTTCTAATCCCCAAGCTTGCACGTAGCACAAGGGGAGAGCATATGCATAGTACTACTCCTAGGTAGACTCAATTGGACTTGAGTAGGTTGTGATTTCTGATCCACAGGCTCACTGCACGGTGCAAGGGGAGAGCATATGTCAACAACTTCCTCCAAACATGGAAAACAAGATTATTTGACCCTTTAAGAAATTGAAGTGTTCCTAGATTATTATGAAAAAAAATGACACACAATCTAACTAAGGGCCTTCGACCGATCATCCTAAAACAAACGCATTAGTAATTTTCTCATCGGTCTTTAACAAACGAGAAGTTGCACAAGTGTTAGAAAAATTAGACAAACACCCACAAGCGAGTTAGCTGGTCAATACCCAAATCTAGAATCAAATAGAAGTGAAAACTAGAAAATTTATAATTTTGGAATACCTCAAGTTCGCCCCTGTGTAGGGAAGATTCACCTTTGTCTAAAGTTCAAGATCTCTTGTCGAGTGGAGGGGTGAATTCAAACTTGCCTCTAACTTTTGCAAGTTTTCCCATCTATACGGGTTGAGGCATATTTGCCTCTAAAAAGTTGAATCCTGGTTTTCGGAAGCAAATTTTCCCTTTCTCTGAAGTGGTGTATGTGCAGTCGCCTATGTCAAAGTAGGTTTTCCCCTGCAGTCAGGCATGTTCACTTGTCGAGGTGGATTCACCTCTGTAGCGTGAAAATTTGAAACCTACAAGAGTGAAATAACAAAGAAACTCAAAGGACCTATGATGTGGGTCCCACCAGGTGTGCCAAAAATGTGTGCAAGTGAATTCTAACCTAAAAATGAAAAACAACAATTGAAATGCAAGGAAGAAGACACAAACAAAACAATTGAGATTAGCCTAGTTTAACTCAAAAAAATGACCAATAAAACATAAAGTTTACCTTGCTTGAGTTGTTACTTTGGTTGGCCCTTTAGTTGACGATTTGTATGCTCCTTTGACAAAATGACCTAAAACTACATGCAAAGGATAGAGCTTTTGATGGTGGATGCAGTGGTGGTGGTAATTAATAGATTTGGTGTAATATGGTGGCTTGAAAATGGCTACAACAATGGTGGATTTTGCTAGAATGCTAGTGTGCTTCAATGCATGAAAATTAGCTAAGTGTGTGATGTGCAAATGAAACATATTTTTTTCTTTTAGGGAAAAGCCTCCAAAAGAATGGAGGGTTGAGATTCATCCTAGGGCATGAGATCAAGGGTTGAGATGTCTTGAGACATCTCAACCCATCTCATTAGGACATGTAGAAGGTGAGGTGGACAATGGAGGATGATGTGTAGATGATGTGGAGGCCAAGTGGAAAAAGGCATGTCTTGTCTCATCTACCCAACTCTTGGGAGGATGTGACAATAGAAGAATTTTAAATTCTTCTAAAATGTCCCTTGGTTTGGAGATTTGACTTTGGGATTGGGAAGGGAATTTTAAATTGTGATTTTATTCCTCCAAAGGTATTGGAGAAATAAAGTGGAATTAAAAATTCCACATAGGATGCAATGGAAGAATAAAAAGGAATTTTAAATTCCTTGGTGGATGGAGATAGTTTCCCCAAAAGGAGAAAGCCTTTATGAGGGTTGGCCATAGTACCCTTGCCATAATGGGCAAGAGGACAAGAATAGGTGCCAATTAACCTTGATTAGAGGTTGTGCAAATGATTAGGAGGGTTAATGATGGATTAAGGGCAAGTTGAAAGATATGGAGGATGTGACACTAATCACTATTAGTGATGTGCACATCCTAATCACATATTAATTAAACTAATCTAGATTAGGAGAGGATTATGGAGGATGTTGACAAGGAGAGAGAAGGTAAATGAATTAAAAATTAATTTTAATTCATTTGGGAAAGGTGACTAAATTAAATAAATTGGACCATTTATTTAATTTAGACATGAAGAGGGACTAAGGTATTTAATCAATTAATCAAACACCTTAGGGGACCTCAGGAATATGATAAATATTAACCAAATAATGAATTATTTAATTAATATGGCTTGGGGATGCGAGATAGAAGAATATAAAAGAAAATTTGACCATATGGGGGTGGTCAAATTCAAGTGTCTACAATAACAAAATATTCATGAGATGGTTAAAAAAATTTAAACTAAAGATATACATGGACCATCATAAATGGGAACTTAGTTTTCAAACTCACCAACAAAATTTAACCTACTACTACGAACATCTTAATGTTCATGTGTGTCACTAGGAATTATTATAGACATTGAGGTTAATAACCTTTATATTCTTTCAATTTTTTCAACACACTCTACCAAAGTGTAAACTTGTTCTAAAATTGTAGGATTTGTATCTCTTAGGAGAAGACATGTGTGATTATCAATAGATACATTGAATAAACTCAAATAAGATGATTTTTCAAGGAAATTAAGCTCAAGGATATCCAACACATCATAAAAACCTAATATTAAATATATAAATTATATATTCTTCTTCATATAATTGAATACTAAATAGGATGTCTAGGTTATTTAAGTAGAATGGTGTTGCATGTTTTGTTGTTGAATTCATTTATAATTTTCTTTCGTAACAACAATAATATAATCAATTTAGGGTTTCATTATACAATTTAATTTAGGATTTCATTTTAAGTTAAACTTAGGCTTTTATTTTATATTTCAATTTAGTGTTTCTTTGAAGGTTTCAATTTCTTGAAATAAATGTATAATTTAAATTTATTAGTATAAAATATAATTTTTTGGGTACAAATATAAAATTTATACTTTTAAATCATATATAAATTAGACATCAGCTTGTTACATACTTGGAAATGAGTAGAGATAAAAAAAACCCTAAGCCTTTCTCCCTTGCATATCAGAAAATGAACCTTGATGATGTTCATTTGAAGACCACAAGCAATTTTTGGGATTAGTTGGTGTTGACTTGGTGAGATGGAGGTGGTCTCATGGGTGGGTTGAATATGCTCAATTATGGCCTAGAGCTATACATTGCATAGGGGGAAAAAATCATCATAAAAATTTTAAAAATACAACTTTAAATCCCTTTAAAAAAACTACCTTCATTCAAAGATAACTTTGATTGAATATATTTTTAATTATTTTTAAAAATATCATTTTTCAAAAGCCATGCTAGCATCTCTTTCCAATGATGGTGTTTGCTTAAAAAATCCCCCTAGGCATGCATATTTCTAATGTCCCATAAGTGATACACACTATTATAGGTCCACCCTTGCATAAGATAAGTTTTAATTACATATCATTGAATATAATAAATAAGGAAACTAAATAAAAAAGGAATAAAAAGACATCTATAATAACTAAGTTGCTACAAGTTTCAAGAGATGTGTGTATAATTCCAAGCATACAAGTCTTATTTTCTCACATTAATATTTGTATAAGGCTTAAATGTATATACATTTCTATCTCATTTGAGATGCATTTTAAAATATGTATTGAGGGTAAGTGCAAAAATATGTGACACAAAAAAGATGGCACATTTACTTTCTTATACTTTAAGTTATATTTCATGTATATAGTTTCAGGATATTTGAGAGTGGTTTCAGATCTCTTGGAGTTATGCAAATTCTAGTTTTTGGAAGATCTTATATTTTTTTATAAAATCAAATTTTAGTAATTAGCATATCAAATTTCATAATCAGGAGATCAAATTTCAGTAATCAGCAAGTTGTATCATCTCTCTCTCTCTCTCTCTCTCTCTCTCTCTCTCTCTCTCTCTCACACACACACACACACACACACACACACACACACACATTATTTATCCCTTATTCTCGAGACCTCTCTCTCTCACTATCTCCATCCCTTTATCTGGCTCTCTCCCTTGAGCTCAAGAACTACCTCTCTAACTATCCATCTCTCTCTATCCCTTCCCCCCACCCACCCTCTCTCTCTCTCTACCTACCTCTCCCTCCATCACTCCCTACCTCTCTCTCTCACTCTCTCTCACCTCTCTCTCCCTCCCTATCTACTTCTCTTTATCTCCCCTCTCCTCTCTACCTCTCTCTCTCTCCATCCTTACCTCTCCCTTCATCTCTCCTTCCCTACCACTCTCTCTACCTACCTCTCTACCTTTGTTTCCCTTCTCCATTTGTCTACCTCTATCTCTCTCTTCCCTCTTTATATCTCTCATCTCCCTTTATCTGCCTACCCCTCCCTATCTCTCTCATTTTGTTGTAGCATTCTAAAAATGAATTTTCATTTGGCTAGCACCAAATTTGGCACTCACCAAATGATTTGCATTGCGAAATACCAACCCAAAGGGTTGGACAACCATTTCATGCCAAATACATAATTTTTAGAAGGTAAAAAAATCACATATTTTTGGTCTTGCTCTCCATTAGGTTTGCATTTGTTTCAATGCAAATTTATAAAAATACCACAATGACGGTAAGCTCTCTCTTAGCTATCTAACCATATAATTTTTTTTCACATTTTGATTATGTTAAGGTTTTCGTCTTTAATTTATTTTTTTAGTGTGTCTATTTTTGTCAAGTATAATTTTTTACTCGTTCATCATATTTTGAAACAAATTATATTTTAAAAAACTAGACTCCATTCTACACATTTTAAAAAAAAAAAATCGATTAGTTTTCAAAAAGTTTAGGGGGGCACGCTCAAATTTATGTTTTTCAAGTTGTGTCCACTTTAAAAATTAGTAAAAAATCATATATTCATTAAAAAAATAGCTAAAAAATCTAGCATAAACTACATGATGTTAGCTAATTTCTCACCAAAGAAATTTTTGAAATTCTAAAAGAAAGTTAACATTTTAGTGGGAGCACACTAGACATTATCTTATATTTTAAAAAAAACAGGACCACCTTGCATGCTCCACCTTTTTGAAACCCTTAATCTTCAACATTTAAAAAAAAAATAGTAGTTTATAGAGTAGATTCAGAGCACTACAACTCTTTTTCTCGTTGCATTTTCAAGATTTGAGCATAACTATCTTCATTTCCTCGTCAAATATCAGTCTTTTATGATTTCAGAAAAAAAAAAGTGGCATCTTAAGAGCCCTTGGGTAAGTGCACCAAGATGAATTGCAGCACTTTTGTGTGTGAGAAAAAAATGGCCATACTTGTGAATCTTTGCTTGTCTTTAAAAGCAAAAAAAAAAGTGAATCCAAATATCATTTTTCATTTGCTTTTTACTGTTTTTCATCTCCGCCCACGGCCAAAAACCCTGCTTTACACGCTCGCATTGTTGGAGAGGTGATTTCTTCACATTTCATCAACTTCAGTTGGATTTTCTTCACAAATATGGTGCCACGACGACGAAGAGATGCAAGAGGTAAGTTTTGTTTGGTATTTGTTATGAATTTTTTAGTTTTAAATTGATTTTTTTTGTTTTAGTTTAGAGATGAATGATTTTTTTTTAATTTGTAGGAAATCCTCAACCAAATCAGCCTCAACAAAATCAACCTCAACAAAATCAGCCTCAACAACAAAATCAACCTCCCCCACCATTCTCTCAATACCCTCCTGGCACTCAAGAAAATTTGAGGAGTGAAATTGAAAACAATAGAAAAGAAGTTGAGGATCTTATTAGTAGGTTGAGTGATCGAAATTCTTCAACCACCAGGAAAGAATACATCTAGCAGTTCATTAAAGTTGTTAAAAATGTAGATGGAATTACCCAACAAATATCTGGGTGGAAAAATAGGAGGGAAACATCGAGGGCATATTATGCGGACAAATTATCATATAAACAAGTAAAAGATTTAAAGATTACTAAAGGCGATTTGTGCTCTCTATTCACTGACCCTAAAACAAATCAAAATCTCACCCTCAATGCAAAGGGGTTTCCTATTCATTAGTGCCACCACCAAGAGATTAGGAACCATTTTTATATTGAGATGGTATATGGTCTTTGATTACCCACGTCACGATAGCTGTGAAGTCCCCAATATTTTCTTAGGAAATTATCTGTGAGTTAGTGTTAGACAAATCTGAATTATTTTGATATAGGGAGTTTGAGGAGTGGGGGTCCAACAGGATAGGCACAGTGCAATTTGGATCCTACGGCGAGCGACATCTCGCTAGGCCACCTCATGAGCACATTGTGATGCCTGTAGTTGCAAAGGAGAGTGTTGATGTAGAGAATTTGCAGGTGATCACATCCTTGACTCGGAGTGTCATCCACCACACTAGCCCCATTGTACAGTGCAATCCAGGGGAGTCTTGGTGGTGGCCTTGAGGCCATGTGTGTCGATCTTGAAGCCACTTGTTCATATGACCCTACGGCCCTCAGGAGGGTGCTATGCAAGATCCATATGCTTCTACGCAGCCTGATCAGTATGCATCTACGCGGATGGAGAGAGCGGCTGACATTCTACATGATGCATATGGTATTGACAGTCAGGTAAAATTCAACATGTTCATTGAATTTAGTTTATTAAATTTTGATTGTGAAATGCAAGATTAACTAATTTAGTTTTATTATTTTAATAAAATTGCAGGGTCATAGCGTTGAGCCTAGATATACTAGTCATCAGCCTATTTATTTTTGCAGTACACCTATCAGTGGGGTATGTAAAGTTAGTAAACAATTCTAAATTTAGTACACATGTGTTAATAGCATTGTTTTACGAATGGTATTTTAATATGTGATTTTGGATGTTGAATAGGGTACTGTCGAAGGATTGAAGGGAACACCTCCGAGTGCGAGTAGATTTACTCAAACATTCACAGAGGTAATATAGAATAAAGAGAACTTAACTAATGAATTCTAAGTTTAATCTAGATTTGTGTATATATAGTCATAAGAGTATATGGGTTCACTAGGTTATTATTCAAGCTTTTAAGAATCGTCCTACTATGATTGTTTGTCTTAGAATTCCTACACTAGCAAGCTATATATAATAAAAATTTAACATGGAATTGACAAAGGTAGAGCTACATTCTACTCCATCCTATATAATTTTTTGTGATGTCAACGTAACCAAGAATAAGACTATGGATGTCCTACATGATGTCAATGTAACCAAAAATAAAACTTCTATCCTCGACCCTATCTATCAGCCACTTGACTCCTTCAATATCTCCTAGATGCTTGGAGATGCTTAAGACTAGGTCAAAATACCCTATATTCTCTTCATTTGTTGCATAGCTCATCAAGTTTCCCTATATGTTCTCTAACTAATCATGATTGCATGGAAAGAAGTTATAAGTACTCATTAAACTCTCAACTATTGGAGCCTCCTCAAACTTTCCCATAGGACATGGAAAATGCTTAGAAATGATTAAATTCCCTAATAGGGTGTGGGAGATCTTTTAGGAAAACATTTGACACTAATTTGATCCATTGAATTCTTCTTCATTCTTATATATTCCTCAAATATACCTTGCAATACCCTATCATACCTAAATCTACTACATTCATGTCCTTGTTAGCTAGCATGTAGGTGATATAGTATAGTCCATGAATTTTTATGTCTTCTTTTTTCATTTTTCTATACAGTCCTCTTTTATCTCACTACTAGGTCCTCACATAAAAAGAAAAGAAAAACATTACTTCTTTTTCTCATCTAAGGCCCCTAAGGTTTTAAACCCTTAGATGCAAGGATTCAAAGCACATCAACCATGTGGTACAAATGACTAAATCCCAGATGATCTGTAGAAATGAAAGAGTTTGAAGAAAGGTAGAGAGCTGCTGACTCGGAGGGCTTGACTTTCAAAAACAAAGCCCGATTAGAGGTGAGACATGTGGACCCGAGGACAACATTTGAAGAGGAAGAAAGATGACTAGAAGTCTGGAGGCCCACCATACTAGATTTTGATATTCAACCATGAGAGCAAAAGAGAGAGTTGATATCATGTATCAAAACATTAAGCATGCATTCTTCCAGCCAATGGATAAAGAGATGATTACTTTTCTTCATTTTCATTTGCATAACCATATCACGGCGTGGGAACCATGAAGACCAAGGATGTCCAGTTTTATGTGGAGGTAATGGATGTGGTCCAAACTTTAGGAGGGGCAAGAAGGTCAATGTATGATCTTGATGAAATTAAGGAAGAACAATAAGAGAGGAACAGGAAAAATAAAATCAATACATAGTTTCAAGGATTTGTCAAGCGAGTAAGAGAGCTATGGGAGCAACCTCATCTAAAATATTTTGAACTAGAGTTTTATATAGCATTTAGAGAGCTTGGTTTTCATGGAGTTCCTTTCAAATCCTCTACTTTTATTGTTCCTATGGTAAATTTTTTGGTAGAGTTGGTGGAATTACCCTTCTTAGTAATCACTATTACTGAGATTGAGATTGTTAACCTTGAGAGAGTAGGACTTGGGAAAAAAGGATTTGATATGGCTATTGTTTTCAAATAATTCAAGCGAGATGTACTCCATATGTACGCCATTCCTTAATCTTCACTTGATGGCATCAAGGAATGGATGAACTCCATGGATATAAAGTATTGTGAAAGTAGAATGAACTTGAATTGGCAACCAATTTGTAAGACTATTACTGATGATCTAGATAAATTTATTGAAGATGTTGGTTGGGAATTTTTGAATATGGAAGCTAGTGATTTTGATTATGATAATTCAGAAGAGTTAGATCAAGGATATGAAACCTCTAATGTAGAAGAGGAATCATAATTAGATTTCATACAGCCACCATCAAGAGTGTTACAATCCAATCAACAAGATGGAGAGAATTCTTATATAAGGATAATTTTCAATGTTGCAGGTACCAGCTTTAATGCCAACTACAATGGCAACATTAAGGGAAATTCCCTAGGTATTTATGTTAAGAAAATTTCCTTTAGATGTAAAAGGATTCAAAGCACATCAACCATGTGGCTTAATTTATATCATAAAGTTGTACCATGATGTTCACTATGCATTCCTCCTACTCTTTTTGGTATCCAAATGTGCCTTTACTTGCTTGGCCATTGATCCACCCATCATATTCTCCTTTTCATGATTATTTTCTCTATCATCTTTGGTATAAACCTTGACTATTATATTTAACTCAAGTGAGGAAACTTAAAAATCATAATGATAGGCCAAAGAAAGAATATTCAATCTTTTCATGGTAAAAGGAGACCTCAATTTAATCACTGTCATCCTCAAAAGGTTAATTCCATTGTCAAACATTTATTGCATATCTTAAACTATGACAAGTGTTTAATAAGGGTTTTGAAGAATAGGCTCTTGACAAGTTAGCTCCATCATTTTTTATTGTCGTTGTATCTTTATTTAGCTCTTACTCCATTCCTTGCAACAGTGATACTTGGATTTGTCATACTTAACTCAGTTGGCTACTATCAAAGCGCCTTTTGACTTGATCATCTCTTCTTCTCATATTGGTTGTCATATTTTATATTGTGTTTTGATGCTTTTTCACTTAAAATTTGTCTAAAGGGTCTTTTGTTTTTCAATGTGATTGTCCTAGGTTATTGCTTTTTAAAATTATTAATCATATTGTTGAACTACGTTGCATTACATCATTCAAACTTCAAGCATTACTTCAAATTCGATAACTATTTTGTGATTGAATAATTTGTTGTTTTATTTTCAGATGTTGGTATTAGAAACAACTGCCAAAATGTAACAAAGGGCAATGGATATCAGTGTTTCCTCTTGCAATACAATCCTCGATGGCTCACGATAGGGGAGGTATGAGGCAAATTACTAAATTTCAATTTACATTAGTTATTATAGATGAACTAAAAGTTCCTGAGTGAGAAAAATCAAACCATTATTGATTCATAGTTTAATTCCTATTAGGATGGCTTGCTCACGAGGAATTTCGAGCAGCACGAGCATGAAGCGGCCGAAATATTTCCCTCGAGAGTGATCGCGGATGGTACGTAAGTGATTAAATTTTTATTTAAATATGAATTTTTATAATGTAATTTCTATATATTAATGTCTTTACTTCTTATTGTAACAATTGAAACTTGACCGAGGAGCTACAAGCCACAGGAGGGAGGGCGGGAGCACTCTCGACAAAAGCGGGTGACAAATTTATCACCATCGAATTAAGCCCGGAAAGGGAAGAAATTGTATTTGAACGGGAGCATGGAGAGAAATGAATTTTTTGAATGTAGAGGCCCTTTGTTGTATGCCTACATGGCAATTTTGTACATATTTTGTATTCGATATATTTGACATTGTATGCCTATATGGCATTCATTGTAAGCCTATATGGCTTTTTTGTAACTATATTTTATACTTATATTGACATATATTGATGTACATGCGTGCATGGCTATTTGATTAATACAAATCTTTTTTGCTCGATAGTTATTACATATTTGCATTATAAAATTCATGGTTCAATAGATATGAGTTGCATGTATTCAAGTGAATACTTTACAACTTACGCACATGTATACTTTTTGAATTACATTGGAACATCGAAAAGTGTGAAAATTTGTGTTTGGAAATCAAAAGTAAGCCAATTTTGCAATTCTCGGTTCTTGCATACTCGATCTTATTCCTTCCTAGCACATATTGTGAATATTTCTCATTTGGTGTAGAAGAAAAATTCCTCATTTTTGAACCACTGTTTTCTTGTTTGCCTTCCACACAGAAAAATGTTCACACTTTTCAGATTGATCAATGATCAATAATGGCTGATTGTAAACACTTGACATTTTTATGTTTTAAACTTTAATTTATAATTTTGTAGTTTATATTCATAGCGTTGATTACATTGCATTGCACATCTTTCAAACTCAAAGCATTGATTCACATTGTATAACTAATAACTAGATGCTAATAGATGACAAAATTTCAATTACAATATAGTTTTTACAAAGTCAACCTAAAAGCGGTTATGCAATTACTTCGTGCATAACTAATAACTAGGGCTTGTTGCCAATTGCATTTGCTTGTCATGGAATTCTATGAGACCACATTTCTTTGAGGCATTTTTTCAAATAGTTCACTGCCTTGTCTATACTACCACATTTTGATACATGTCTACCAAAGCATTTTGTCAAATAGTTCAAGTGTTGCCTTGTTGCTATGGTTGAAAGCCTAAAAGAAGTGCTTTCGTACAAGCTATGCATGCTTGGAAAGAATCTATCAAAAGCATAATATTAAGCAATATCATAGACAATGTAGTGAACTCTTTGAAAAAATGCCTCAAAGAAAAATAGTCTCATATTTAATCGGAATACCATGACAATCAAAATATTTGATTA
>VDFB02086476.1:0-11354 GCA_007258455.2 Sequoia sempervirens
CTTCATGTGACCTTGGGCTCGTAGTGGGATGGTGTTGGTTTTTTTGGCTTCTGCAATCGTCGGTGGCTCAAAATTTGGGATTTCTTGGTGTTTGGTTCGGTTAGTTTTTTGGTGATTTTTTGGTGGTTGTATTGGCCTCTAGTAAGGCTCAAAATTTAGGTTTTTGGCTAGGGTTTCATGAATATTCCAGCATTGGTAGATTATTTGTAATTTTTTGAATTTTGATTAATACAATCTCTTGCTATTTTTGGTGGCTGTAAGTGATTGTATTGCTGGTTGTTAGCTTGGTTGTAATCTTTTTCTCTCTTTTGGAAACCTTTTTTGCCTCATTTTTATATTATTTTCATTGTTTCAATAAAAATATATATATTAAATACTAAACAAAAACAATATGTATATCCAAAAAGAATGTACATTATAATTCCCATTCTCAATATATTAGTTGAGTTTTTAATTTTATTTTTAAACTATTTAATTATGAAAACTTTTTTTGCTGTAATTGGGAATTATAATGTAAATTATAATTTTATTTGAATATAATATATATGAGATTATTTGAAATTATTTTTAGTTCAAAAACCATTGCTTCATAGTAATCAATCTTAAACCTCCATCCTTATAATTTTGTGTTGACCTACTATATCTGGTTATCGGTCATTTAAGTCATGAGTTGAGCCATTAAAATCGTTCCTTGTATCGGCCCCAAGTTCTAAGTTAGTCAGTCATCACGTATGGTTAATTGTTTAAATGCTCCCTATAATCGGGCCATAATATTTTTCAATTGACTTACATTTAATCCATCCCACATAAGGAAATTCAAAAGAGTGTGGTAAGGCGATAAAAAACAAGAAGATAAAGCATACACCGCTATACTGTCAGGAGGGTGAGGGTAAGTGCACAAAGTTGAGTCCATGAAACGTGGAAGTTTTTTCCTTAACCAAAAAATTGAAATCGGCATTGAGGAAACGGGATCCCAATTTTAATAAATGAGATCCCAATTTTTAAAAATTGGGATCCCGTTATGGTTCGGGATCCCAAGTCTGATACGGAACAGGATCCCACTTTTTTAAAAATCGGGATCCCGTTTCCCATCGGATTTTGAACTAATGGAAAAGGAATAGGATCCCGATTCTCACGAAATGGGATCCTGATTACTAAAAAATGGGATCCCGATTTCTATAAATCAGGATCCCGTTTTGTAGAAATCAAGATCCCGTTTTGTATTGCTATTTATTTTTAAAAAAAATAGATTCACTGCATAGCGGACGAGACCCCAAGTATTGGCGACGACCCCCACAATCAACTACAGGTACCCCCCTACATGCCATTTTTTTGCATTTTTTATTTTGAATTGAAATTTTAGGGAAGAAATAGAGTGAATTTAACATGTTTTTTAAATTTATTTCCGCGTTTTAAGTATTTTTTAAAAGCATTATAGTAGAAATGAATAATTGTAAAATAGATGAAAATGTAATGAAACACGAGAAGGTTTTTTTAATAAAAATGAAAAATGAACCTTGAATTGTGTTTTAGAAACAAAATTTAACTTTTGAACCCTAAATTGTTCGGAGTTAAACCCAAAAGAATTGAATTTGAAACCTAATTGAAACAAAACAAAAATTGCGTTTTAAAAGGCCACAAGGGAATTGAAATGAAATAAAGCATTGCATTTACAAGGAAATCAAAATCCAAGCACGAGAACCACAATTCAAAATCAAATGAAAAATTGAATTTTAGAAAACCCTAGTTTAGTTGAGAATGAAAAGTGCATTAAAACCTAGAATTCAAATCCGGACAAATCATTTTGATTTTTTGAAAACTAGGTAATTCGAGGAGCTCAAAAATTCATTTGCATTGCTTAAATGTTTTAAGAATTTTATTTGCTTTATTTATGGAAAAAATGTGAAGTATATATTAAACTTTGGTTTCAATATTGAAATTATAATTAGATTAGAAATCAATATGTTAAGAATAGTTAAAATTGATAAGTTTATCTTGATGTTTGTTTACCAAATTTAGTTAGCAAATTAAATGGAAATCTAAAAACCTGTCGATTCAATTGACACCTAACACCCAAGTCTAAATTATGCCAAGGGCCACCCAGAAACTTCACTTACTGAAGTTAGCTAAACCCTTGACCCTAAACTGTAAAATCTAAACCCATAACACTAAAGCATTTGAAATTTATGAACCCTGGACCCTAATCTTTCATTGGACATACCTAAAATTATGTAGGTTCAATGTCAAGAATGGGTCTATTTGGTAGATTTATGAAAACTATTTTAAATATCTAGAATGCCATAAAAAGTATAATTATAGCAATTCCAATTGGAAACACTTGGGTACATATATATCGTATGAAATTTAAATCTAGGAAAGGTGTCTATTATATAGGAGTTGATAATACATGGAAAGGGTTTGTATGGGGAATATATATAGTAAGAAAAACATACCATAGAAGCCTCTATAGAGTTTTTTAAAGATGTGATCCTAGATAATAATCCACCCATCCTCAATCATAATGGATTCTTTACTTAATTAAGAGAGATTCAATAACCATAAAATTACCTATATTTTGATACTATATATAGATTTATGTGGAAGGATAGAAATGCATCAATAAGGAGACCAAGATGGAACCATTTAACACCTACAAAGGTTACACCTATTAATACATGGGAAGGGAGGAGGTACATGATGATAGTTTGGAGGAACTACATGCTAATACAATTTAGAGATAGGTTGGGAGGACTAGTACTTGAGAATATTAAACTCATTCATTTGTCATTATAGACTTTCAATGTGGCTCGTATAAATGTTTGTATGTGAAATCATTCAATATAAGAATACAATTAAGGATAGGTAATGTTACAATTTACTTGGTGTTTTAATGAGGATTAGGCTTAAGATTCAATTAGGTTTGTAGTAAATAGTTAGGTTACAATTAGGAATATGTAGTAAATATTAATATAATTATAATACAAATATAAATTAATTTAAATATAATATAATATAGGAATACATTTAAGATTAGGTAAATGTTATAATTTAATTAAGTTTCAATTAGGATATGGTTGGGGGTGGGGATCATTTAGCATTCTATTATTGTTAGAGTATGGGTTACATTTAAGATTATTGTTTTTCTTGTGATATGTATAGATTGATTCATTTTTAATATGATACTTTTTTTATTAGAGAGGTAAACACTTTTGACCCAGAGCTAGATGGAACCAATGAGGCTATAGTATGACTAAATTTGGACCTCACTAGACATCTAGATCCCCTTAAGCCATCCTATCACCTTAAATCATAAATCTATTTCTTAAGGGGTCCCAATATGACAAATTTCTTAAGGGGATCAAAGAAGTTCTTAAAATTTGGTGAAGTTTCCCAAGGCAACCAAATTTAACAATAATAAGATCGTGCAAGATTATAATATGAATGAGATTTCATGATCTAGGTTGGTCAGTTGAAACAAGAGTAGATCTCAATCAACTATTCCACAAGAAAATGTTCTTCACTAACTTGCAAGTTCATTAAATATTCCAAGGGGCACCAAAACTTTACCCTAAGTTTTGTAAACCCTAAACCCTGAACTCTAAAATCTAAACCCTAAACACTAAACCATTCATTTTGTCCTTAAAGGCTCTTAATGAAATTTGGTTGCATTGGGAAACTTCACCAAATTTTATTCACTTGAGCCATGTCATTTTCTCCTAGGACCTCACTAGACGTAAATCCCCTTAAGCCATCCTGTCACCCTAAATCGTAATTCAATTTTCTTAAGGGGATCAAAGAAGTTCTTAAAATTTGGTGATCAAAGTTGCCATCATGATCTAGGTTGGTCAGTTGAAACAAGAGAAGATCTTAATCAACTATTCCACAAGAAAATGTTCTTCACTAACTTGCAAGTTCATTAAATACTCCAAATTCTAAACCCTAAACCCTAAACACTAAACCATTCATTTTGTCCTACCTAGGATCATAAAGTGAAATTTGGTTGTCTTAGGAAAATCCACCAAATTTCATTCCCTTATGCCATGTAATTTTGTCCTAGGATCTTACTACATATATCCCCTTAATTTATCCTATTACCCTAAACCCTAAAGCCATCATTTTTTCTTAGGCTCTTAATGAAATTTGGTTGCCTTAGGAAACTCCACAAAATTTCATTGCCTTATGCCATGTAATTTTTTCCTAGGATCTTACTACATATATCCCCTTAAGTTATCCTATTACCCTAAACCCTAAACTCTAAAGTCTAAACCGTAAACCCTAAATCCATCATTTTTTCTTAGGCTCTTAATGAAATTTGGTTGCCTTAGGCAACTCCACCAAATTTCATTCCCTTATGCCATGTAATTTTTTCCTAGGATCTTACTACATAGATCCCCTTAAGCTATCCTATTACCCTAAACCCTAAACTCTAAAGTCTAAACCCTAAACCCTAAAGCCATCATTTTTCTTTAAAAGGCTCATCCAATGCATGATTGCACATTTTTGGGATCGATGGTATATGGTTTTTGATAGTCCCCCACATGCTAATTGGGAGTGCCCATTGTATTTTTTGAGAAAACTGTATGTAGAGTTTGTTTTGGGGCAAAAGCCCAATTATTTTTATTTTAGATCATTTCAGGGTGTTGGTGGCGGCATGCCACAATAGAGATTAGGGGCAAGGGTTGATCCTCAACGCCTGTGCATGCACAACCCCTTGTTGTTGCTCCTGGTCCTCCCATTCTTGCACCTGTACATCATCAAGCTCTAGTCTCAACATTAGGTTCCCTTAGTACACTCGCAGGAGACCTTGATCAGCACGCTTCTGCGATAGCGAGTGGGGAGCATAGAGACAATGATGATGATGAAGGATTTTTTTATGGAGCTTGTTCGAGTACCGCTCTAGGAGTGTCGAGGCTTGTCCCCCATATATGTACTAGTTGTCATCAAGTATGCTATGGACCTGATCAGGCCACACCTAGTTTAGGTGGATGGGGAGATTCTGGTGGTTCATTTGGTCACATCAATTCATTTGTAGAGTTCCTCGTAGCAGAACATCACCCTGAGGACACTACAAAATAGGTATAAATATGCATCTAGATGTACGCTCATTTTATAAGAATTTTTATGGTTGTATGTATCAAAGAAAAGTTTGCAATACATTTTAACAATCAAATTATTTGGTGTACAGATGACACTGACGATGCAAGGGCAATCATCTATTCCACGAGTACATACATCGACACCGGTCATACTTGGCAACCCTTATGGGATATTTTGATTTCAATTTTAAAAATTATATATGAAATCATAAATTATTTAATTTGAGTTTTAAATTTATAATTGAATCACATATATGTTTCAAATATTCATGTTAGTTTAGGTGAGTCAATCGGCATCCACATCGATTCCTCCTGAGGGATTTTCAAGCACTCCTCCACTATCGAGTGTCATAGATCAGGGGCAGGTACATTCATATTGTAATTTTTTTTAAAGTTTACATTAGTATAGTTACAATTTTATGAGTTTTGAATTCACTAGATATATGAAACGCATGCATGCACACTTGTAAATATTATAAGCGTTAAATGTCTATGTACATGTATGTCTAGGTTGATACCACAATAAGAATGGGCATTGGGAAAACATTTGATGTTGCAGTTACTCGTGAGGCCATTGATTTCCAAGTTGTTTACAAAAATTTCTACACAAAATGTGCAAACTTGAATATATATGTATATATTAACCTAATTAAATTGTACATGCTTTAATTTTGATCTTGTAGGACTTTGTTAGTGCAACTTTCAGCCCTGACCCAGACATAGTTACACCACCAGGAGGACATGTAGAGCAGGTTTCAAATCAAATGGTAATTTAATTTTTTTATTATATTTAAAGTGAATTATAAATTTTAAATTGAATATATGCATAATCTGATATTTTCACATATTCTTTTTTCTTTTATAGCATGAGACACATCTTGTAGTTGAGCATGTACAGATAGGTCCTGGAGAAGAGCCTAGTGCACAACCTCATAATACGGTACAATTAAAATATGATAAATTCTGAATTAAATTGAATTAAAAAAAATTAATTGTAGAGTTGTGCATCTAATTTCGAATTTCTTTGTCTTGTTTATGTAGATTGATTTAGAGAATTTAGAGGTTTCTTTAGGCGCACCAGAGCATCCAGATGTAGATATGATGGTAATTTAATTTTATGATGGATTATTAATTAAATTGTCATTAAATCATTTTTTATTGTCTTACATCTAATTTCATCTTTCTCTTATGTATAGAGTGTTTCAGGTCATCCACATAGTCCGCATGGTGTGAAGAGGTGTCTTGATTATAGACACAGTACATGACCTAGAAACATGTGATTTTATGTGTTATATTTGTTTATTTCATGGACTATATTTCTTGTTTATCATGTACTCTATTGGACTTTATTTCATGTGCGCTTAATATATTAGTTTCATGCACTTAATATGTTACATAAATTATGAACTTTATTATTGTTTAAAATTTTAATTTACACATGTACATTTATGCATTTTATGTTCATAGTCAAGACATTAATATAGGACATTAATGTGAAATTTAGTGATCTCATACATGGATTAATATAGGACATTTTAATATTTACAATAATCAGTCAATAAATCATAATTTACAAACAAAAGCAATCTATTTATATACCAAAAATTTAGGGTCTAAACTGAATTGCGTTAAAATATGGGTCAAGTGGACATGGATCTTATGCTTAAAATGTGTAGATGCACTTCCAAAATCTACATAAGTTATTATTTTAATATTATTTGGAAATAATCATGTGAATGTAAAGTCTTTGGATTACTACATATTTAGATTAATATCAAGTTGGTAATGAAAGTCTTTAACATGTCAAATTTAACTATAGGAAAAATTGAGAACATTTCAAAAAGGAAAAAACAGTTATAAAATCAAAATAATCTTCAACTATAATAATGATTGCTCAAAATACACATGAATTAACACTGTACATGAATAGTAGAAATCTTCCAACATAAAAAATCTTCAATATTTTTAAAAAAATTAAGAACATTTCAAAAAGGAAAAATCACTAATATTCTATTTTATTCAAAATTAACATATATATGTAAATAAATATTAAAATTTTAAGGCTTTACTAAAGGTTTTATTGTACAAAAATATAGCAACTTAGGATTAAGGTTAGGGTTATAGGATAAAGCTTTGGGTAAAGGTTAGGATTAGGACACAACTAGAGTTAGGGTTAGGTTTCAATTAGGGTTAGATACAACAAGGCTTAGGGATATGATTAATTTTAGGACAGGGTAAGGGTTCAATAAGGGTTGGGTTCTAATAACGGTTAGGGTTAGGGTTCAATTAGTATTACAATTAGAATCAGGGTTCAATTCTAACTCTAATTAAAATTCTAATCCTAACCATGGCAATACCATAGAAGATTAGAGGAATAAAGAAGCATTAATAAAATACTATAAAATAATGGTTCATCTAGCACTAGTTTATATAAGTTGTCAAGGCAAATAATGGCGTCTTAAGGGGTGTCTAAAGGGGTCATAATAGAGCGTCTTAAGGGGATATCTTAAGGGTTATAATCTGTCTTAAGGGGATGTCTAAAGGGTCATAATAGAACATGTTAATTGGGGAATGTCTTAAAGGGATCTTAGGAGATGTCTAAAGGGGTCATAATATAACATGTTAATTAAAGGGATGTCTAAAAGGGTCATAATAGAATGTCTTAAGGGGATGTCTTAAGGGGTTATAATATGTCTTAAGGGGATGTCTAAAGGGGTCATAATAGAATGTGTTAATTAAGGGGATGTCTTAAGGGGATGTCTAAAGGGGTCATAATAGAATGTGTTAATTAAGGGGATGTCTTAAGGGGTCTTAAGGGGATGTCTAAAGAGGTCATAATAGAACATGTTAATTAAGGGGACGTCTAAAGGGGTCATAATAGAATGTCTTAAGGGGATGTCTAAAGGGGTCTTAAGGGGATGTCTAAAGGGGTCATAATAGAACGTGTTAATTAAGGGGATGTCTTAAGGGGATGTCTAAAGGGTCATAATAGAATGTCTTAAGGGGATGTCTTAAAGGGGATGTCTAAAGGGGTCATAATAGAACATATTAATTAGGGGATGTATCTTAAAGAAGTCTTAAGGGGATGTCTAAAGGGGTCATAATAGAACATATTAATTAAGGGGATGTCTAAAAGAGGTCATAATAGAACGTCTTAAGGGGATGTATTAAGAAAGGGGTCATAATGCCTAAATATATAGAATATTGATGATTTGATACATAGAAATTACATAGATTATGATTAATTTTGTAAGTATATGTGCATATATGTCATCTCAAAATGATGTTTACAAAATTTTTGATATACCATCTCAAAGGCATCTCAAACTCATGAAGCAGAATGTAGTAGGTCTTCACACCACCTGATATCAAAGGTACAAAGCAATATCAATGAAATCATCAAAACTATACATATTTTTAATTTTATATAAAATATCTATATGTCTGAACTCAGAGTACCTACATTTTAAAAGTGATATTCCACTAATGTTTGTAGGGGTTGAATCGAGGGCATCTCTCCTTTTTGTTTCAAAGTATGAGATCAATGCAATGATGGCTTTGGGATACAAAAAATGACAATAAATCAATTTTAACTATTAATGTCCAAGAAATATCAATATGTAATCAAAACATGTATTTAAATATAATTTAACTAATAATTACCTGTTTTTACCAAGTATTCCATGTTGTCTAGGTTGAATCTGCATGGACTAGATCCTTTTTGTGATTATTCCTTAAGGATATATAAAAGAACAATTTAAATCAATTTCAACTAATAACACACTTGACCAATGTCGAAACATGTATTTAATGTATTTAAAAGGACAAAATAAAACTAAAACTATATTTACCTATATTTACTTAATCCATTGTACCATCTGCATCCTCTCTTTTTTGAAATGCATCTATGATTGCCTCATGCTCTTCCATAGAAATTGACCATAGCAATGTTTTTGAAGGTCTTCCATGATATCGCTCTAGTTTTATATTTGTTGCCACCACCAAATGTGAATAATGCATAATCTTTTTATGTGTTTCATAGTCTTCGAATGCAGGTAGACCATTCTTTCTTCTCAAGTATTTTTGTAGCCAAGTGCCAACAACCACCAACGATCCTATTGGAAAAAAATTTCAAAAACCACCATCGAATAACTTCTCAAAATTTACTTAAGGGGATCAAAGACTTCTAAAAAATTGCTTAAAGGGATCTAAAACTTGTTATCAAAATTTACTTAAGGAGGTGTCTTAAGGGGATCACTGTACCTGTTGGATAATGAAATTCATCATCATCTTCTCGAGGTGTTAACAACTTATGTTTAGTTTCCACACAACGAGTCAACCAATATTTTGTTTGCTCTTCATTCCCCTCAGGTGCAATAACTGCATACACATGTCTTGCCAACAAAATTTGATTTAATAACTTGTGCATATCCATATAACTAATTTAGTATTAAAAAATAACTTAATAAAGCAAAATAAAATGAAATAAATTAAATTAAAATTACCTTCTTGTACAAAGTCTGAAACATGGTCATAATCTTCAGATGCAAACAATTGATCATTTTCTCCAATAGTTCTTTCATATTTATTATGTGCTTCTATAGGTGTCAATGATGTTTGCTCCCACTGTTCAACCCATTCTATATTTTCGGCTTTGAAATCACGAGATACAAAAATGGAAAAACATGCAAGCTCCCTTGTCGAAATAGTCCATGTGCTTACTGTCGCACTCCTAAATGAATGCCATTTAGCAGATCCACTAATTTTCTCACAATCAACTCTAGATACAATGTTTTCTTCTTCCACCAACCAAAAGAATCGATGAATTGTAGAGTAATCACTCAAACCAAGTGCAGATAATCTTCTATTACACCAATCCACAATCTCATGTGCATTTTTAAATTTTACTAAATCCTCGAATTTTAATTGTTCTCTAGCAAGAATTCTTTTGACACACGCACCAGCTCCATCATGTTCTCCTTTACCATGCCCAGCTTGAAAATAACTCCATATATGTTGGACATTAAATTCCTTGTGAACCCTACTTAACCAATAGAATATTTGAGCATTCTTGAACTACCCCGTATAATTATCTAACTATATGAGGTGTTATGTCATATGGATTCCTCTTTCTTTTAAGTTTATGCGATATACTAAAAATATTAGACAAATAATGGGTGCAACCCGAGTTTTGTCACTCAAATAAAATGATACTCCCTCAAAAAAATTCTATCATCCTCTGTGCTATCATCTGCATTTCTATAAATAATATGGAAAAACATAGCTACTTGCACTGAATTATAATAACATGATTAAATTTTCTCTTGCGGAGCTAGAGTATAATTTTTTGCAAAATTAACCACTGGAAGTATAGTACCAATTAGAAATGTGTTTCTACATGCGCTTGAAATTGGCCATCAAACTGTCGAGCATGTTAGTGCCCTAACATATTTTGGTACAGTTTTGTTATTAAATTCACTCATAAATGCATGCACACTAAATTTTTTGTAACTAAATCCCACAGCGCTTTCCTGTTACTTCCATCTTTTAAAGAATAGTAGACATTCCTAAATCTTTTGACATCTACTGGTGTTGTCCAAAATCATGATCAACACTTTCTATGCAAACAAATTCTTGAGAAGATAGAAGAAGATTTCCCGCAGGTTAATGCATTGTCTAGAAATACAAGAACTTAAATAAAATAATTTATCATTAGATTTTCACAAGACAAACCTGAAATAAACTCTCTTATTGCTTGGTGGCATATCAATACCATGATCTGTATAATCGTATTTAGAATGCAAGGTACAATGTATATATCGAAAAACATCATAAAATACTTGAGTGAACATGTATTTTACAACAGCGGGGATATTCATTTAGCATTAATTTTTACATACCAAGGTTTACATTTTTCAAAAGACCTTTGACATATTTTAATATTACCAGGTAACACTGAATCGCTACAAAATTTTCTATAAAATTCGGTTTGTGTTGTATCTAATAGGTGTTTTGGGTGAGGATCGTGAACTTTGGACCCCACCCTTAATTTTAAAACATCTCTAGCATTAGATGAAACCCTAGTATTATCATGCCAATATTTTTTCGATCAAAGATTTAATTTCAACATTCAATTTTATATCAGACCTCGGTAGTCGTCCACTGGAACTCCAACATTGATTGATAGGATCATTTTCTATACTTTCTCTTCTTTTTGCGGCTCTTAGTAATGTTTTAGGATGCATTTTTAAAACTTCA
>VDFB02086477.1:0-23324 GCA_007258455.2 Sequoia sempervirens
CCTAACCATAATTTTTACCCTAACTCAAACATTAATGTAAACCCTAAACATAATCCTAACCATAGAACAAAATTCTAACCCTAACCATAAACCTAATGCTAAGACTTACCTTAAATGTGTTACGCACGCAGCGGCTACCACTAGCATACATATATATTATTTTAATAATATATATAAGATAATACTTGTGAGAGATATCTATATATAAAATACACCATGTCTAGAAGTTTAATTTTTTTGTCTTCCTTTAATAAAAAATAAAGTTGAAAAAATTCAACGCCTCGAGACATCTCGGTGTATTTTATATATAGGATATCTCTCGGCGTACATTTTATATATATTATTAAAATAATATATATGTATGCTAGTATATATAATATATGTAACATATATAATGTATAATATATAATTTTAACATCGTATTATAATATATATACAACATAATATGTAACATATGTAACATCTAATATATAATATAATATATTAAATAATAATATTTTAATTTTAAATTATGTAATATATTATCTTTTAAATAATTTAATATATTTTCAATATATTATATTATTAAATATTTTTATAATATATTATATTAAATTAACATCTAATATATTAAATTTATCTTTTTAAGAAATACTTTGAGGCTATGTAGCAATTAAGACTACTATCAATTAAAATTAATTCTCTCTTTTAAAATACTATTTGTTTTACAATTTAATCCATAATAATTATTGATTATAAAAAATAATTCAAAACAAATACTAATTAAAATAATAATTCTTAAAAATAATTGCATACCTCGATTAAATTTTAATATAATAATTCTTAAACATAAATGTTTGCCTCAATTTAACAGGTTAAAAATAAATATCTAAATTTTCAATTTAAATAATTGTTTTATAGAATTATAATATTTATTAATTTAATCATTTTATGAAATAATACTTCACTATAATAAAACAAATTAAATTTTAAAATTTCATTTACTATTTAAATAATAAGTTTTATCATATTTTAAATTTCAATATTAAAATATATTTTATTTCAAAACATTTAATAAATATTATAATTCTATAAAACAAATTATATATATATATATATATATATATTTAAAAATTTAATTTTTTTTTTTTAGGCTACTTGAGGAATGGTGCCACATTTCCCTATAAAGCTGAGTCTTTTAGTAAACTTTTAATGTAGTAGAAATGGTATTTGGTAGCGTGCCCTCGATTACCAGGGCCAGAGACTAGAACTCTTGACGTGAGGCATATTTAAAAATTTAATTAAATGTTATATTATATAATTTATTTTATTAAATATGAATCTAAAATAAAACAGAAATAAATTATAAAAATAATTCTTACGCCTTTCTTTTTAAAGGCAGCTTGCAACCTACTTTAGAGTATTTTTTTATTACTTTATTTTTTTAAAAACATTTTTTTTTATGTTGCAAATAAATTTTTATATAATAATATTATATGTTAAATTTAATACATAAATAAAAATAAATCAAAGTTTAATTAATGTGAATAAAATTAAATGTATTTTTTTTAATTGTTGTATTTTAGTTTTGACTTTTGTATTTTGTGTTTTGTTTGATTAATAGCGTTGGTTTTTTTATATGTTTTGGTTATGTAATGTAAATATTTGTTTGATGTTAAATATTTGAAAATAAAATAAATTGGAATAAATGTTTATTGTTTGGTGTTTATTTAAAAAATAAATTAAAGTTGAATACATTTGAATATTTATACAATGAACCCATTATTGAGAGAAGGAAGTAGTTTATGAATTATTTGTACTAGACATAATTATGACTAATAAAATTGAAATTGAGTTTGTTCTTTAGAATACATATTTGCTAAACATTAAATAATCAAATGATTTATTATTAAAAATAATTCTTAGATTGATTCTAGTTGATTTTGAATTTGATAGTGACATCTTCATAGTTGAAGTTAAATATACTATTAATATAATGAGTATATTATATTCTAATTTAATATTAATAATTTATAAATTATATTATATAAATTAAATAAATAGCTAATATTATAATATTAATATATTTTAAAATATTGTTATAAGTTTTATTTTATTTTTAAAGGAAGGGAAAAAATCTATTCAATCAAAGCCGAGATACAAGGCAAAAGCCAAAGGCCCAATTAAATAGGAGTACAACCAACAACAACACTACATAGTCCTGTCATCCAGTAAAAATCTCTCCAAAGTTCCAAGATAATCTGGAGGTAACTCATCCCTTCCACTAATATCCCAGCCATCCCCATTCTCCGAGGCCCACTTCGCCAAGCAGTCAACCACGTAGTTCCATTCCCTAGGAATGTGACAAAAAGAGACAGATTCCAAGGAACTGCAAACACTTAAAATCTGTCTGACCAACGAGGCTAAATGCCAACTAACACCATCCAATCTCTGGTTATTCAACATATCCGCAACAATCTGAGAGTCAGACTCACAGATAATCCTCGTCCAGCCTAAAGAGCAACCCCGCTCAATAGCAATCTTAATAGCAAGGGCCTCCATCAGATTATTAGTGTAATGTCCTTTATAGAACGAGAATCAGAAAACAACATCACCATCTTTACTTCTACCAATACCTCCAATACCAGCATGCCCAGGGTTCCCACAAGAGGAACCATCAGTATTAATCTTTAGGACCCCAACCGGGGGAGGCACCCACTTCCCATCTCGGCAGACCCGTTTCTTGACATGACGGGGCTTAATACCAACATTGCAACCCCTACTACTATCCCCCAGGTTCAAATCCCGCACAACCGCAAGATCCCCAGGATCAATACTTTCAGACATATCGCATTTAGCAGAAATAGTCTCTTGAAGCCTGCTGATAATCTTCGTCCACAATTGGCCACTTTCTAGTTTGGAATCACAAAAAACTCTACGATTCCTTTCCAGCCAAAGGTTCCAAAGAATGAAAATAGGCCCAATAGTCCAGGCCACCTGAAGAAAAGGAGTCTTTGCAAGAGGTCTGCCCAGGCTCTCCCAAAACTCAATAAGGGAGGAAGCATGAATGCAACCATGATGCCAAGCCTCCCACCATTTGTGCCAAATCTCACGAGAAAAGGGGCAGAGAAAGAACAAATGGGAAGAACATTCTTCACTGCACGAACAAAGAAAGAAAATGGAAGGTCCCTGAAACCCCCGTTTGCGGAGATTCTCCCAAGTGAGACATCTCCGTTGGGCAACCAACCATAAAAAGAAGTTACACTTGGACCAAGAAAAGTTGTTCCAAACCTTCTTCCACTAGGGCACCCCAACAGGACCATGTAAGTTCCCATCAAGCACAGCATAACCTTGAGCAACAATAAATTTACCTTTTGGGCTGGGACTCCATGCCAACTTGTCCCTCTCATTCAGAGAGCTGCAAAGCCTGCCCTCCAAGATCTTAGACAGAGCAGCACGATCCTCATTAGAACCGCCCACAGGCCACTCCTGCGGATCCTTCCAACAAGACACCTCCAATTGACCAATACGCTTAACTGTTTTAAAATGCTTCACCTTGATCCAACTAGCATCAGCGAACAACTGGCCAAGAGGCTGAAGCTGAGGGAAGCAAGAGAGAATGGGAGGGTGGCCATCCCAAGAGTCCAGCCAAAATAGAGCATCAGAGCCTTTATTACAAATCCAGAAAAGACCATTCTTAACAAGCTGAGCCCCCAGCTTAAGAGTATCCCAAATGCAAGAACCTTTACCCATCAAAGCAAGCCGTAGCACATCCTAGCTCTCAGCACCAGGAAAGTACTTGAGAGAGAATCTTAGCCCAAACATGATCCTGATTATTGCACCATCTCCAGTACAGCTTAGCCGCCAAGGCCTTAACCACAAGAGCCACAGACCTAAGACCAAGGCCCCCAGTGTGCTTCGGTCTACAGACAGACTCCCACTTGACTAAACTCCACTTCGAGGAGAGAAGGTTGCCTGACCAAAGGAATTGCCGGGAAAGAGCATCAAAATCCCTCACAAAAGAGGCAGGGGGAATCTGCACACAACACCTATAAATAGGGAGAGACTGCACCACAGCTTTTAGGAGGATCACTCACCCAGCTGAAGAGAGCCACCTATAAGTCCAATGACTAACCTTACTCCGGAACTTATCCAAAATCCCCTGCCAAAAGTCTTTCCGTTGAGGTCCCAAAGCCAAGGGAATCCCTAGGTACATCAAGGGGAGACAGCCAATTTGAAATCTAAGAATCCTAGCAATCCTGTTTTGAATGAGCCGAGGAGTATTAAAGAAATAAATGGAAGATTTATCATCATTAACACTCTGACCAGAAGCTTTCAAGTAAATGTCCAAAGCTCTCCTGAAGTTCACAGCCTCACTAATTCTTGCCAAACCCATCAATCCAGTATCATCCACAAATTGAAGATGAGAACATGGAGGGAGACCATTGTTCCAGCTCCAGCCGTGTATCTGACCCTGCTGCACCTGAGATTTAATAAATCTACCAAGACCGTCTGCCATGATAATGAAAAGATAAGGGGATAGAGGGTCCCCTTGCTGAAGTCCCCGAGAAGCACTAAACCAATCAGAAGGTTCCCCATTAATGAGAATAGAAAAGGAGGACGAGGTCACACAACTGAGAACCCAATTCACCCACTCCTCCTCAAAGCCAAAAGCCAAGAGTATATTCTGTAATAACTCCCAGCTCACCCGATCATAAGCTTTAGCCATGTCAAGCTTAATGAACATCGCCTTCTCCTTAGAGGAAGCCATAGAGTGAATAGCTTCCGTAGCAATCACAACACCATCCAAGATTTGTCTTCCTTCCACAAAACCTCCCTGCTCAGCAGAAATCAAAGCACCAAGGAGAGGTTTGAGTCTCTCAGCAATCAACTTGGTGATGATCTTATAGACAACGTTGCATAAAGCAATAGGCCTGAAGTGATCCATCTGATTGGCCCCCTCCTTCTTAGGTATGAGAGCCAAAAAAGTAGAATTCAAAGACTTAAGCATTTGTTTGTTCTGAAGAGATTCCTGAACCACCTCAAGAAGATCATACTTTATTATTTCCCAAAATTCCTGGAAGAACTCAATCGGAAACCCATCCGGGCCAGGGGCTTTACCTTTTTTCATGCTGAACACAACTTTCTCCAATTCAGGTAACAAGATTGGACACAAGAGAGCCCTATTCATCTCATCTGAAACCAAGCAAGGAATACAATCCAAGATGGCCCTCTCCTCAGATCTAGCATCAAGATCCACCCTAGAAAATAGATTGGAAAAATAGTTGACAGCTTCCCTGGAAATTTCACTACAAGACGAGAGTTGGGCCCCATCACTCAAAACAAGAGTAGAAATAGAGTTCCCCTGTCTACGAGCCTTAACCGAGTTATGAAAAAGGCCATGTTCTTGTCCCCCTCCTGAAGCCAATCAATACGGGATTTTTGCTTCTAGAAAATCTCCTCCCGAAGCTCCCACTCTTCTAGGCCCTTAAGAGCCAAGGACTCAGCATTCAATAGGGTAGAGGACAACCCATGGTCACGAATCTGACGAGTAATACTATCCAACTTGGACTGAGCAGCAAACTTCTAAGCATAGAGGTTCCCAAAACATTGTTTATTCCACCTCTTAAGCCTATACTTCACATGTTGAAGCCACTTACTGAAAGTGTACATAGCCCTCCCATGGGCAGGAAGCCCTTCATACCACCAATCCAGCACAAGATCCCGAAGAGATTGATCACGTAACCACATCAACTAAATTTTGAAAGGAGGATTTTTGGTGACTCCATAAGGGGAGATAGAGAGTTTGATAGGCCAATGATTAGAGCCTCTCCAGTCCAGAATTTCAGAACTGGTAGTCCACCTGTTGCTCATCCAGTAACAGGAAACTAGAAATCTATCAAGTCGTTCAGAGATAGCCTCATCACCACACCTCCTATTATTCCAAGTAAAAACTCCATTGATTGGCTTCACATCAACAAGATTTAGGAAGCCAATATTATCTCTGAGCAAAAGAGAAGACGGATCCAACCTGGTTAACCTGCCACGTTTTTCATCCAAACTAATAACAGCATTAAAATCACCAGCCAGAATCCAAGGGAGAAAAGGGTCCAGAGAACGACAAAACTGATATGAGCCCAAAGATGTGCCTTACCTGGAAGATCAGTAGGAGCATAAATATTGGAGAAGAGACATCTTTCTCCAGTTTCAAAATTGGAGGCAACCATAGAGATGGAAGACCGACTAGAGATCCACCATAAAGGGGAGACTTTTCGCAGGTTCTAGAAGCAAGCCACCCCCCAGAACAACCCAAAGCCCCCACCCCTTGACAGTAGCCTTGGGGCCAGATACGCAGAGCACAATTATCCAAACCATCCACAGTAAGCTTGGTTTCCTGAATAAAGACCACATCCGGAGCCTGAGACTCAATTAATCTACGAACAACCTTTTGTCTAGGGATGCTGTTCAACCCCCTTACATTCCATGATAAAACAATCATTTATGAGGATGGAGAAGTGGGAATCAATGGGTTTCACAGACCCAGACTCAACCAAAGTATCACCCATAATCTTAACTTTCTCTTGATCAGTCTTCCTTCCACTCCTTGACAGTTTGTCTAGAGGCCCCTTTTTAAAAGATTTTTTTTGCAAGCCTAAGGTAGGAGGAGCCTTAAAACCCTTCACAGGATCCGTGGACCCCTTAGAAACAAGGGGACTAGGAGCCAAATCAGTAGTACCCAACGGAACCTATGACACCTGGAGAACATCAATATTCTGAACTTGAGGAGGCAAGTCCATAGCCGGCTAACCAACCTGTTGATCCCCAAAAGATGAAATCAGCTCCTCCTTCTTTGCGTCCGCATCTTGAATCTCTATCTGACCCTTAGCCCCAGAAGAGAGCTCAATTGGAATTCCATCTTCTTGGACCATGCTATCAAGAGCCTCAAACCTATTAAAAGTGCCATCATTCTGTCTATCCATCCAAGTTCTCTTCTTACCTTTGCCTTTATTACGAGATTTAACTGGGGTAAATCCCTCTGAGTCAACAGGTCCATCAGACACTGGAGCCTTTCCCTTGTCCATCCTAGGAGGTCCAGAGGCAGCCAAGGGGGAAGATTTCAATCTGGGACATCTACGGTGTAGATGACCATATTCATGGCAGATTTTGCATCTAAAGGGAAGGGTTTCATAATCCAACTGTTGGATCTAGGAAGACGAACCCATGCAAATTTCCATAGAGTCTGGTAATGGATTATTCAAATCAACTTCAACACAAATATGGGCATAAGAAATTACCTTACGATTTTGAGTCTGTGAAGCCAATCCAACAGGTTTCCCAAGAAGCAAAGAGATTGAGTGAAGGATATCTTCCCTCGAAAATTCCAACGGGAGCCTCAGCAAATGAACCCACACGGGCACCCGCAAGGGGATCTCTTCAGCAGAGTTGAAGCCCATATGCCAAGGCTTAATGAAGAGCCCAACCTGGTTAAAGAAATAAGGGTCACCTTCAAAAGCCCTATTCCTTTCCGCCATGCATGAAAAGATAACAAGGAAATAGTTATTAGCCGCTAAGAGAATCTCCATATCTCCTTCAGGGTTCCAAACCCGATGTGCCCAGGATTCCAGCACAGGAAGAGAAAGACAAAGGCCCAAAAATTTACAAATAAGGGCATGATTACACCAGTAATCAACATCCTCTGAAACTTGCTCAGGTTGAATAACCAAAACGGGTCGATCTTCTGATCTCTCCAAACATCCATTTACTTTTTTAATTCGAAATTTCCCTTTAGATGAGGAAGCACCCTCCCCAGAAGGAGGAAACTCAGTCTGATCCTTGTTACTAGCAAGCAACAAAGAAGATGGATCTACCATCTCTGAATCATGGGAAGAAACAAGACCCTGATTCTCCATGGCTCAACGAGCCCAAGCACCAATCAAAGGAGAGGAAAAGGCAAGGCAGTCGGCCCCAAATGCCCAAACACGCCCAGCACCGTTAAAAAACCCACGCACCAAAAGCGGCCGGAAAATGACCCGGCTACAGCAGGAGAGACCCAACCACAATGACCACCTCAGGATCCCAGAGCGAACATGGCAGGGGCCAGTGAGCTCCCCAGCTGAGAAGACAAGCAGAGAAATGCCACCAGGCTTGAGAGCTGGGAGCCGCGAACCCTAGCTGACGAGCTCAGCATATCTCAAAATCTCTTTCCAATATTGTTATAATTATTAATATAGTGATTTACTATTATATTAATTACATTAATAGTAATAATATAATAATATTAATATTATAATTAACATAGTAGTCAATTAAGATAGTTTATTAATATATATAAATATATATATATATATATGAAAGGAGAACCTACAAAATCAAATAACCTATATTATATTGTACATAAATATATAATATAAATTAATATATTACCTACGTAATATTATCTTATATATTATAGGTTATAATTTTTTTGAAGAATATATATATATGATGATGAAAAAATCTTATTAATGAAAAGAAAGAGCACATATATAATCAAATTATACCATAAAATATTAAAAACATACTTTATTTTAATAGTGTGAATGATCGATGGCATTCTCAAGAGTTTGCTAGTGCGCTAGGGCACTCGTGCCCTAGTTGTTTCTGGTTTGCGTCTTCTGGTGACTGAGTGCATGGGTGGGGTCTTGGTGGGGTGCGGGTAGGGGCTAGGGGTGGCCTGTTACTGTTTTCTTCTGAGCGCGGGTTGATTTGGCTTGGCCTTGGTATGAGTGGCTAGGGTTTGGTGCGGCCGTCGGGGCTATTCTTCGATAGCACTTTCTTTCTTAGGTGTTTTCTTCCTTGTTTCTTTGTCATTCTTGTTGGCTAGGTACAACTCTCATTGATTGCTTGTTTAGGGTGGTTTTTTGTTGGTATTTTCTTTTGCTTGCGTTATGGTGGAGGTTGGTAGTTTGGTGTTGGTTGGGGTTTCTTGGCTGGTTTTTTTGGTGTGGGGTTGTAATGGAAATGAGTACTCCTATTGGTGAAGGGAAGGGGGATGCAGTTATGACGGAGGTTGGTGATGGAGCTACGTCTGGTGTGGGTTTGGAAAGATCTAATGCCTTTAAATTACAAAAGATAAATGGTTTCATGGAACAGGCTCATGTTCATCCTGTGTTGGTGATACAATCAGAGGTGGTTGCTAATGATTTGGATTACTACAGTAAGCATGTGTTGATTTGCAAGTTTATGGGGATGAGGGTTTCTCATGCTTTCCTAGACACTTGGATCCGTAAGACATGGTCTCCGGAGGGTGACTTTGATGTTTTGTTGGTTGCAAATAATTTCTTTCTGGTAGATTTCTCATGCATCTCAGATCGGAATAGGGCATTTGAAGGGGGCCTTATTTTTATAACCAAGTTGGTCTTTTTATAAAACCATGGCTTGCAGGCTTTAATTCAATGGAAGAGTTGCCTTCTAGGGTCCCAGTTTGGGTTCACCTCCCTCGGCTACCGCTGGAATGTTGGAGATCTGATATATTACAATCAATTGCTTTACTGCTGGGTAAACCTATTGGTCCCTCCCAACATGCTTTAGATAAGAGGATCTTTTCCTATGCAAGGGTTTGTGTTGAGATTGACTTGAGTCAGCCTCTACTTGATTCTATTAATTTGACCGTTGGCTCTAATTCTTGGACTCAACCATTCGATTATGAAATGTTGCCTTTCCGATGTCGATTATGTCATGAATACAAGCACTTGCAATGGAGGTGTCCTTGGGCTCTTGGGGCAGGGGGTGTAGGTAATGGGGATACCTAGTCTAATCCGAGGGTCAAAAAGGGTAAAGCTTCCATATAGGGAGTGGCAACAAACAAAGATGGCTTTGTTCCAGTTAAATCTCGCAATCGTGGTCGGGGTCAAAAGAGACCTATCTAGGATAGGCAAGAAGAGGAAATTTTCAACAGATTTGAGGTTTTAGAATAATTAGTTCAGGAGGAAGGGTTTCTAGCTGTCATACAGGCAGAGGTTGGCTCTGGTACTAAGGAATTGTTGGAGGAGTAGCCTTTGGTGGTCCCCGGATTGGAGCAACTTGGTGATTAGAATCCTCAGCTGGCGTCTAGTCCTTCTCCTTCAGCTCTGGCTCAGTGTGAGGGGGGTGGGGTGTTAGTAGAATCTGGTGGCTCCTCTGGTGCTGGTATGGTTAACTTGGAGGTTTGGGGTGGCCCTGATTTAGGTAAGAATAAGTTTTCTTCCTCTATCTTGGGGGTGCAGCAAAAATCTTTTAAGAAGGGGATTCCTGAGAAACCCGTTAAGGTTGGTCGCAGGAAGGACCAAGAAAAGGTGAAGCTAACTGGAGAGACATTGGTTGAGGTTGGTTCGGTGAAAACTATTGATGCTCACTTCTCCCAACCTCAACAATGATAGTTCTTTCTTAGAATGTGAGGGGTATGAATAACATCCCTCGACAAAAGGCTATTCGAGATCTGGTTCGTATTCATTCTCCTGATGTGGTTTTCTTGCAGGAAACTAAGCTATCAGTTGATAGTATGTTATGTGTGGCTTCAAAGATTTGGGGACATGGTCAATGTCAATGTGTGGATGCTTTTGGAAATTCTGGTGGAGTGGCATGTCTTTGGGATCCTTAGAAAGTTTGTCCTTTTTGGTGGATCTCTTATAGGGGCTCGATTTCTTGTGTTGCTTCTCATTTGGAGTCAGGGGAAAAAGTTCTTTTTTCTAATATTTATGCTCCGATTGATTTTCAAGGGAAATCTCAACTGTGGGATCATGTTAGATATGTGAGGTCTTTAGATCCCTACTTGCCTTGGATCTTGGCAGGAGATTTTAATGTTGTCATTTCTTTAGAAGAGAAGAGAGGTGATAGCGCTCGTTTGGAGCCTTCCTCCAGGTTCTTGCAAGATAATATGACTCTTTTGAGGTTAGTTGATATCAAGCCAGCTAATAGAGTCTTTACTTGGAATAATAAGAGAACTGGTGAGGCCGCTATCTTGGAAAGACTTGATAGATTCTTGGTGTCCAGTTTTTGGATGGGGGACAGATGGACAATTAGTTCAAAATTTTTGGATGGTCATGGCTTTGACCATTAGCCAATTAAGTTTGTGGCTGAAATGCCTCAACGATGTGCTAGAAATACTTTTAAGTTCCAACTCATGTGGCTCAAAGATGAATCTCTTCATGATATGTTGCCTGGCTGGTGGGATCTTGGGAAGCTAGCTTATGGTACTGCTATGTACTCTTTCTCAAAGAGGATTCAGTATGTTAAATACAGGTTGAAAAGATGGAATAGGCAACATTTTGGTAATTTGTTTCATGAAAAACAAAAGGCTCAGGATAATCTAGACTTAATCACCAGGCAGATTCGTGAGCAAGGCCTCACGAAAGAGTTGAGTTTGTTAGAGGTTGCTACAACAAAAGAGGTAGAGGAATGGGTGTTAAGAGAAGATTTTTTTTGGAAACAGAAATCCCATATTGAATGGCTTCAGGCTGGCGATAGGAATACTTCTTTTTATTCACAATTCTGTTAAAGACCGGAGGCAAGGTAATATTATTTCTTCTCTCTTGTTGCCAGATGGGGAAATTTTGTCCTCTTCTGCTTCTATTTTTTCTGAATGCATTCGATATTTCTCTACTTTATTCTCTGAGGATTCTCCTCCAGCGAATGAGGATGAAGGAAGGATTCTGGATTGTATCTCGCAGTTGGTGTCTAATGAAATGAATGAATCACTACTTTCTCCCATTACCTTGTTGGAACTTGAGAAGGTTGTGTTCCAAATGAAAAAAGGTAAAGCCCCTGGGCCTGATGGATTCCTAGTTGAATTTTTTCAGGAGTTTTGGGAGGTGGTTAAGTTGGACCTCTTAGAGGTTTTTCAAGAATCACTCATGAATAAACAAATATTGAAGTCTCTAAATGCAACTTTTTTAGCTCTCATTCCAAAGAAGGAGGGGGATAACTCTTTGGATCTTTTTAGGCCTATTGCCTTATGTAATGTTGTTTATAAGATTATTACTAAGCTGATTGCTGAAAGGTTGAAATCTTGGCTTGGTGGGTTAATTTCTGAGGAGCAAGGGGGTTTTGTTGCGGGCAAACAGATCATGGATGGTGTTGTTATTGCTGCTGAGACCATCCATTCTATGGAATCCTCAAAAGAAAAGTCTATGTTTATCGATTTGGACATGGCTAAAGCATATGATAGAGTTAAATGGAACTTTCTATTTAATATTCTTGGGGCTTTTGGCTTTGCTGGTGGCTGGATTGATTGGGTCAGGAGTTGTGTTACTTCCTCCTCCTTTTCAGTGCTTATCAATGAGGAGCCCACAGAGTTGTTTGGTGCTTCTAGAGGCCTTAGACAAGGATATCCTCTGTCTCCCTACTTATTCATCCTTTTGGTGGAAGGTTTGGGAAGGCTTATTCCTGCTCAGATTGCAAGCAGCTTGATTCAGGGTTGGATTTGGGGAAATGATATTCCCCCTCAGTCTCATCTTCAATTTGTTGATGACACTACCTTGATGGGTAGGGAAAAGGTGGAAGAGGCTCTCAACTGGTGTAGTGTGTTGGATAGCTACTTGGCGGCCTCTGGGTAGCGTATTAATGAGGGGAAATCCTTCATCTACTTCTTCCATACTCCTAAGGCTATTCAAAGGAGAATAGCAGGTATTCTTCATTTTCATATTGGTTCACTTCCTTTGTCCTATCTTGGAATCCCTCTTGCCATCCGTTCTCTCCCCAAAAGGTTTTGGCAAGAGACTCTTGACAAGTTTCAAAGATTGGTCAATCATTGGACTTGCAGGTGGCTTTCTTTAGCAGGTAGAGTGACTCTTCTAAAGTCGGTGATCCAGGCTCTCCCTCTTTATAGATGCTTTGTGCTTTCTGCCCCTTCAAGTTTTATTAGGGACTTTGAGAGTTTGTCTCATCAGTTTCTGTGGTCTGGCAACCTTCTTCATAGAAAGTGGAGCTTGGTGAAGTGGGATGTTGTTTGCAGGCTGAAGCAGGAGGGGGGTCTTGGCCTACGACGAACAGATTTGAATGGGAAGGCCTTGGCTGCTAAGCTGTATTGGCGTTGGTGTTCACAACAACACATGTGGTGGGCTAAAATCCTTACCTTCAAATATTTGGGTGTTGTGGACAATATGGAGGTTGCTAGATTTAGCCTAGAGGGAAAAGGTTCTATGATCTGGGGTACCCTCAAACGGGGGGCCAAGTTGGTTAAACAGGGGCTTTTTTGGATTTGTAACAGTGGTTGTGATGCTCTCTTCTGGCATGATTCCTGGGATGGACACCCCCCCATTTTGTCTTCTCACCCCCACCTTCATGACTTGTGCCAAGTTTTTATGGAGGCAAGTTGGTGTCATGTGGCTGACTTCAAATCGCAACAATCTTTGGGTCGGATTGTTGTGTCCAAGTGGAAGGACCCTTTAGAATGGCCTCCTGGTGGTGTGACGGAGGATCGTCATGAGCTTGCGAAGATTCTTTTAAATCGTGCCTGCAACTCTCTTCTTGGGAGAGATGTGTTAGCCTGGGGTCTTGATTTGAAAGGCAAGTATTAAGTTGTCTCTGGTTATCAGGTTTTGGATAAACAGGTCTTTGGGAGCTCTGAGGTTTCTTGGTGGAAGCATGTTTGGAATAAATTTGCTTGGCCTAAGTGTAATTTTTTCTCTTGGCTTGTGGTCCAAGGGAAGTGTCTTGCTTGGGACAATCTTTGGAAACGGGGGTTCCAGGGCCCCTCCATGTGTGTTCTGTGTGGTTAGCATGAAGAATGTTTCTCGCATCTCTTTTTTCAGTGTTCTTTTGTTAGGGCTATTTAGCATCACTGGTGGAATCTCTAGAACTTACCGTGTTGCCATGTCTCTTCTATGGATGATTTTTGGAGGAGACAAGGATCCTCTCCTGCCACAACCTCTTTTCTTAAAATTGCTTGGAGCATTGGTCCTAGTTTGATAGTTTGGAAAATTTGGTTGGAGTGTAACAAACATATTTTTTTGGATAAAAAATTGATCATGGAGCAACTTTGGAGGTGAATCCTTGGGGCTTTGCAAGAGACTTTGACTACAAAGTGTGACTTGTTTGTGTCGGTTGACTCTGGGGACTTGGGTGTAGTTATTGCCCTGGGTCTTGTTGTAGGGGTTAGGGGAGATTTGAGCAGGGTGCATCGTAGGCGTGGGTGGGAGAGAGTTGCTCGTGATGACTTTTGGTGTCCACCTGCTCTGGGGGAGCTCAAAATCAATACGGATGGGTCATCTAGGGGTAATCTTGGGCATGCTGGAGTTGGAGGTATTGGTAGAGACAGTCTAGGAGTGGTGGTTTTTTTCTTTTCTATGTATCATGGTTTGCAAACTAATAATCATGGAGGCTAGTGCCATTCTTATGGCGATTGAGCATGCAGTTGGCCTTGGGTGGCGGCAGATAGTGTGAGAGTCTGATTCTCAGGTGGTTATTGACATGTTGCATAAACGACATTGGGAGGACAGGAATTGGTAGCTGGTTGTGGTAGTTAAGCAGATTATTTCTATGTGCTCTACTTTGGAGTCCATTATTTTTCGCCATATTCTGTGGGAGTGGAATAGGGTGGCTGATGGGCTGGCTAGATGGGCTACAGAGAGAACTGATTCTTGGTATGTGGATGGTTGGGGCAATCTTCCTAATGACATGGCCCCTATTCCTGAGGAGTGGGTTGCAAAGGATATGAGGTGCTTCTTAGGTGTGAATTAGTTCTTGTTTTGTTGGGCCCCTTTTGGGCTTGTTTCTTTGGATTTTGTATTGTTGTTCTGATTCAATAAAGTTTTTACCCTCTTTTTATTAAAAAAAAATAGTGTGAATTCAAAAAAAATCATTCTAAAAAAACGTCAAAATAAATAACATTTATTTATTTTAGAAAAGATTTAATGAAATGATTTTATAAAGAAAAAAATGAAAAATCGTTCCTTAAAAAAATGTTTATTTTGCTTTTATCCGCCAATAACACTCAAAACTTTTTTAACCAATTATATGCACAATTTTTTTTTAATTATTTAGAAAGTTAAATATTTTACAAATTGACTTTACAAAATTGAATTTTATTTTAATTTTTGTTTAAATATTATTTTTGATTGGTTGAAAACTAAATCGTTAATAACTAGTTAACTAAAAAAAGCCAAACTCATTACAATAGTACTATGCCTAAGGCAAGTACTAATAAGAATAAATTTTATTTATTTTTATTAAAAAAAATTCATATATATATATATATATATTTTTTTTTTTCTCAAGGATTTCATGAGAAAAATGATTTGAAAGAAATAGTAAAAGAATTAAAGAAAGATTAATTAAAGTATTTTTCAAAAGAAAATACAAAATGACCAATGCAAACAAGAATCTTCTTTGAAATCTTGCAATAAAGCTTGTTGGAGAAACCCCAAAACTACTTGTATGCATTTCTATCCTTTATTTTATAGAAGTTAGAGGGGAATAAAATAAAATAAAATTGATATCCATCATTAATAGATTCTTTTCCAAAATATCCTCCACTAAAAACATGTCATAAAATATTCAATGCAATATGTAACTCCCACTATATTTGGTTTTATTCTCTCCATTTATTTTTTAAATTTAATATATTCTCCTTCAAAATCCTCCACTCAATAATAAATTAGAAAAACATGCAACTCCTCATTTGTTGCTATTCTTCTCATAAAATAGGTAAGTTAATTATATTCTTTGTAACTCCCCTTTTGCATAAACTCCCAACAAAATAAAATTCCAAGTGCTATTTCCTCTATAAAATAAAATGAATATAATATTTTTCCACCACAAAATTAAACTATTATTTAGCGGAAGTATTTTTCACTTGACAATTAATTACTTTTTATGCATTCTAAATATTTATTTATTTATTATATCTTAAAATATAATTAATAAATTATTATAAAGTATATGAAAAATAATCTAATCACAAATTAAAAATATATACTACAACATCTAATACATAATTTAATATATTATTAGTATATTATATTATAAAATAAAATTATTTTTAATATATTATATATTATATTAATATATTAAATTATCATGTAATATATTAATTTAACATTATATTATAATATATATTCTATATAATATGAAACATATATAACATATATAATTTAATATATTAGATAATAATTTTATAATATTATATAATAATTTTTAATAATGTGATATATTATTATTTTAATAGTTTAATATATATTGGATTATATATTATATTAAATTAATATCTAATATATTAACTTAATTTTTTATGAGAGATTTTGTTATCTTGATTTTTTATTTATATTTATAATAAATTTATTTATTAAAAATTATTGGTTCAAATAATTCATATGTTTAGTTTAAACATAAAAATATAATAATCAGAAGTAGAAAAAAATTACTTTTGGTTATTTAAAAATAAATAAAATTATATTTTAAAGCTTTAATATGTAAATATCAAATTGTGTTAATAAATATTATAAAATCAACCTCTTTAAATTGTAATACCAAACTTGACATTATAATTTTTTTTTATACAAAAATATATTATAAGAGTATTTGTAACTACATATAAATATTGAAGGAGATGAGCAAATACCAATTGAATACTAGAAATGGCTCTCTCGTTCTCTGTTGGAACGACTATCCTGCCCTCTGCTGAAACCCTCTTGCTTTCTGCTTCTGGTGCGTCGTTGGCTTCTGGTGTGTAGTCGACTTTTGGTGTGCTGTCAACTTTTGTTGGGTCAGTTTTGGCCAATGTTGGGTTGTGTGTTGTTGGCTCGTGGGTGTCTACGGATGGCTCACCGCTTGCTATTGGGTCGCCGCTGTCTTCAGCTGTGTCTCCTGACAGTTCACAACCTTTTCTAGGTGGGCTTGCTGCTTCTAATTTTCTTCCTTTAGGGTTTGGGTTGTTGCACGTGGATATGCCTCTTTCGTGCCCTACTTCTCAGTCCTTTGCTAAGGTGATTGGTTCTATTGGTAAAATCCCTTCTTCTTCTTTGCCCCTCTTTTAAGGGTAAACCCTTACGGTGCTCTTCTTCTGCCCCTACTGTTATTTGTGGGTAGGAGGTGTTGGATAAAGAAGATTAATTTTCTTGTTCTACTCTTATTTGTAGATTTAATGGTTCATGGCCTTCCCTTCCAAATTTTCACAAATGGGTTTTGGAGTCTTGGAAGCCTATTATTGAGGATAGGATTGAACTCTATCCTTTGGCTAGGGGTTTTTTTGTGGCTTCTTTTCAATCTGAGGAGGATAGGGCTTGGGTGTTGGAAGGGGGTGGTGTTTGGTTGTGGGAAAAACACTTGCTTTCTCTCTGGCCTTGGTTCCCTTCTTTCAACTCTCTTTCTGAATCTATTATTGTTGTTCCTACTTGGGTCAGACTTCCTAATCTGCCTCTTCAGTTTTGGACTCCTTCTTGCTTTAAGTCTATTGGAAATGCTATTGGTAGGTTTATTATGGCTCATTCATCTTCTCTTATCTATTTTTTTTTATAAAAAGGGGGAAAAATTTATTGAATCAACCAGCAAAGTATAAAGAGCAGGGGCCAAGAGCCCGAAAGAGAACACAACACCAACAGAAAAAAACCCCCAAAAGGGGCACAACTAACCATCCATATCTTCCTTGACAAGACTCTCAAGATCCAAAGCACATTCCGGAGGCAGGTGAGTCCAATCTCCCATCCTCCATCCCTCTCCACGATCAGAAGCCCACTTAGCCAGGCAATCAACAGTCTTATTCCACTCACGAGGAACATAGCAAAAAGAGACTGCATCCAAAGAAGTGCTCAACCTAAGAATTTGTCTACCCACCACTGCAAGATGCCAATCCACATCTTCCACCCGTTGCGAATTCAACATATCCACTACCACCTGAGAGTCAGACTCGCAGATAATCTTGCTCCATCCTAGAGCACAACCTCTTTCAAGAGCCATGAGGATAGCAAGTGCCTCCATGTAATTATTGGTTTGAATCCCCTTATATTCAGAGAAAAAGAAAATAACCTTACCAAAGCTGTCCCTGCCAATTCCTCCAACCCCAGCATGCCCGGGATTTCCCCTAGAAGACCCATCAGTATTGATCTTGAGAGTCCCAAAAGGGGGGGGGACCACTTTCCCTCCCTACAAACCTTCCTTTTAGCTTTCCTGCTTCTGGTCTGTTGTATCTTCCCAAGAGCACCACTAGAATCAGCACATAGAATATTCAACTTTTGAACCACTCGCACATCTCTAGGAGCAATATCCTCTGAGAGATCACACTTCGCAGCAAGAGTCTCCTATAGCATATTTATTACTTGCAACCACACCTGTTGCACCCTCTTTGGCTTATCCTGGAAAATCCTACGGTTCCTTTCCAACCACACCTACCAGATAATAAATCCTGGACCAATACCCCAAGCCACCTCCAGAAAGGAAGTCTTAGAAGGGGGTCTACCAAGACTATTCCAAAACTCAACTAGAGAGTGCGCATGAATACAAGCATGCTCCCAAGCTTCCCACCACCAATGCCAAATAACCCTGGTGAAAGAACATTGGAAAAAGAGGTACGAACTATTTTCTTCACTTTGATTACATAAAGTACAGATAGAAGGCCCATGAAAGCCCCTCTTCTGGAGATTCTCCCAGGTAAGACATCTATTTTGAACCACAAGCCATAAGAAAAAGTTGCACTTGGGCCAAGCCGACTTATTCCAAACTTGCTTCCACCAAGATATGTCAATCCTGTCAAAATTTTGTCTTTCCAACTCTTGATAACCTGTGGCAACTGAGAACTTTCCTTTTGGATTGGGTCCCCAAGCGAGGGTATCAGCACCTCTTAAAGAGTTACACGCTCTACCAGCAAGAATCCCAGCAAGGGTCTCTCTCTCTCCCTTAGAACCCCCAGGAGGCCATTCTTGGGGTTCTTTCCATCTGGCAACCTCGCCCCTCCCCACCCTTAAAAACACCTTAAAATCCTCAACCTTACTCCATCCTGCTGCAAGGAAACTATCACATAAAGGTTGAAGGTGGGGGTATTGAGATAAAATAGGAGGAAAACCATCCCAAGAATCCTCCCAAAACAGGGCATCTGAACCGCTATTGCAAATCCAGAAAAGACCATTTTTAACTAACTGCGCCCCTTTCTTCAAAGTCTCCAGATCATGGACCCCCTTCCAGTCAGGTTGTACCTTGGTACATCTTTCCCATCCACCCCACCAAGGTACTTAACATTAAGGATTTTAGCCCATCCTTGATCTTGGCTTATGCACCATCTCCAAAATAACTTAGCAGCAAGAGCCCAACCATTCAAGCTTGTATTCCTCAAACCAAGGCCACCATCCTGCTTTGATCTGCAAACACAATCCCATATGACCAAACTCCATTTTGAGGAAAGCAAATTACCTGTCCATAAAAATTGCCTTGAAAGGGCATCAAAGTCCTTAATGAAACCAGCAGGGGCTGACTGCACAAGACACCTGTAGATAGGAAGAGCTTGGATCACAGACTTCAAAAGAGTCATTCTACCAGCAGTTGAGAGCCATTGGTGAGTCCAATGACTCACCTTACTTCGAAGCTTATCCAAAATCTCTTGCCACACACCCCTCGATAGCCTCTGGTTTGAAAGAGGGATGCCAAGATACACTAAAGGAAGTGTTCCAATTTGAAACCTCAAGATATGAGCAATCCGAACTTGAATAGAAGCGGGGGTATTGAAGAAGAAGATTTGTGACTTTTCTTCATTAATCTTCTGTCCTAAGGCTTTCACATAAATATCTAAAGCTCTTCGAAAACTAGTTGCCTCCTGAATTCTTGCGACACCCATCAAAGATGTATCATCCACAAATTGGAGGTGGGAAGAAGGAGGAATGCCATGCCCCCACTTCCAACCTTGAATCCCTCCCTGACTAACTTGAGACTTAATAAGTCTTCCCAACCCTTCCGCCATCAGGATGAAAAGGTAAGGGGAGAGAGGATCCCCTTGCCTAAGGCCTTTGGTCACACCAAATAAGTCAGTAGGTTCACCATTAATTAGGACAGCAAAAGAAGGTGAAGTTATGCAACTCATAACCCAGCATATCCACTCCTGTCCAAAACCAAAGGCCTGTAAAACTTTTTGCAAAAAACTCCATCTGACCCTATCATAAGCTTTGGCCATGTCCAACTTTATGAACATAGCCTTTTCTGTAGAGGCTGCCATAAAGTGCATAGCTTCTGCCGCTATGATAACCCCATCCAAAAAAATTCGCCCTGTAACAAAGCCCCCTTGCTCCTCAAAGATTAGGTTACTGAGCCATGGCTTTAACCGTTCAGCTATCACTTTTGTAATTATTTTTTACATCACATTGCACAAAGAGATAGGTCTAAAGAAATTAAGGCAGTTAGCTCCTTCCTTCTTTGGGATGAGAGCAAGGAAAGTTGCATTCAAAGCCTTAAGCATCTATTTATTGTTAAAGGATTCCTGCACCACTTCAAAGAGGTCCATCTTGACAATCTCCCAAAAGGCTTGAAAGAACTCTATAGGAAAACCATCTGGTCCCGGGGCTTTACCCTTTTTCATTCCAAACACAATGAGCTCTATCTTAGATAGAGTAATGGGCTTAATGAGAGCCTCATTCATTTCAGGAGTGACCAAGGAGGGAATGCAATCCAGAACCAAATCCTCCTCAACCCTAGCCAGATCCGAGTCTTCTGAAAACAAACTCCCAAAAAATCTAGTGGCCTCCAAAGCAATCTCCTTATGGGAGGAAAGCAGAATCCCTTCAGCCGTTGTGAGAGAATTGAGAACCCTCCCATACCTTCTGTCCTTAACAGTGTTGTGGAAGAACTTAGTATTTTTGTCCCCTTCCTGGAGCCAATCAATTTGAGCTTTTTGTTTCCAATAAATCTCTTCTCGTAGCTCCCATTCCTCCAGATCCTTTAAGGCCACAACTTCTTCTCTATATAGCCCATCAGACAAATCCTGTTCTCTGATTTGACGCGTAATATTGTCCACCCTCTATTGTGCTACTCTCTTGGCTCCAAAGAGATTTCCAAAGCACTCTTTGTTCCACCTTTTCAGCTTAAACTTAACATACTGCAATTGCTTGACAAAAGAAAACATAGCGGTGCCATAAGTAGGCTTCCCTTCCCTCCACCAAGCGGTGATATAATCCTGAAGAGAAGCATCCCTCAACCACATAAGCTGAAACTTAAAGGATGGATTCTTTATCTTCTGAAACTTAGAAGCAGTCAAAAGAATTGGCCAGTGATCTGAACCCCTCCAGTCCAAAATCTCTGAACTAGTAACCCAACTGTTCGCCATCCAGAAACAAGAAACCAGAAACCTATCTAATCTTTCTGCTATCGCTTCCGCACCACATCTCCTATTATTCCATGTGAACAACCCATTGGAAGGTGTGATGTCCACCACCCTCAAGCTTTCAATGTTACTCCTTAAAAGGCCAGCAGAGGGGTCGAGCTTGGGATTACCTCCCCGCTTCTCTTCCAAACTTAAAACTGCATTGAAATCTCCTACCAGAATCCAAGGGAATAGAGGGGAAAGAGAGCGAACATATCCTATATGTGACCAAAGCAAAGTTTTTCCAATAAAATCAATCGAAGCATAAACATTAGTGAAGAGAAGAATCTCACCAGTTACACAACACGTGGCCACCAAGGAAATAGCAGATTTGCTAGAAACCCACCAAAGCGGGACCAGCTTGCGAGGATCCCATAAAAGAGCTAAACCCCCAGAACATCCTTGAGCGCCAATGCACTGACAAAGACATCTAGGCCAAATCTTAGCAGTCGTGTAATGCATCCTATCAATAGATAACTAAGTTTCCTGAATAAAAACCACCTTAGGCGAATGAGACTTAATCAACTCTCGAATAGCCTTTTGTCTAGGGATGCTATTCAACCCCCTTACATTCCATGAAAGAACAATCATTTCTAATGAAGAGGGAAGTGGGAATCAATGGTCTTCACAAAACCAGACTCCACTAAAGTCTCTCCCACTAACTTCACCTTTTCCTGGTCTTTCTTCCTCCCCACCTTAAGAGGCTTCTCTGGGGTATCTTTTCTAATGGTTTTTTGATGAATACCTAAAATAGAAGGGGAACCCTTGCTTTTGCTCTCCTCCTGCCGAACATTTCCGGTGCAAGCCTTGGTTTGGGCATGAGCAGAAATCTCCTACAAATCCTTGTCTCCACTGGTTTCCAACTCCTCAAAAGGTCTCACTAAAGTATCTGTGACCATCTGTACCCCAAGCTCTCTCTCCTGTGAATCAGCCTGAACAACATTGTTCTCCTCCCCACCTATTTCCTTTGCTTCCAAGAGCTCATGGATAGCCGACATATTAGCGATGGTACCATCAAACTGTTCCAAGTCATCTAACCCATGAAACCTATTGAAAACCTCATCTGTCTGTCTGTCCTTAAAGGTCCTCTTTTGGCTGCCCCCCCTATTACGTCCTCTTACAGGGATGAAGCCCTCCTTGTCCTCCCTCATAGGGGCCTTCCCTTTATCTTGGGTGTGAGGAGCACTAGCCGGCCCTATTTTTGAATCCTCTATAGGTTTTGATTTGGGGCACACCCTCTGCAAATGCCCATATTCATGACAAAAGCGACAACGAAATGGAAACGTTTCATAGTCAAGTTGTTGAATCCATGAACTTGACCCCAACCGAATTTCGATAGAATCAGGCAAGGGCTTATTCAAATCAATTTCGACATAGACCCGGGCATAGGTAATTACCTTCTTCTCCATAGTCTATCTTGAAGGACCAACTAGTTTTCCAAGCTGGCTTGCAACTAAACTAAAAATGTCCTCCCTCCAGAATTCTAAAGGAAGCCATGGTAATCTCACCCAAACCGGAACTCGCGAAGGAAGCTCTTCTGTAGGATTGAATCCCACATGCCAAGGCTTAATGAAGAGACCCACTTGATTGTAGAAATAGGGCCCTCCTTCAAAAACTTTATTCCTGTCCGACATGCAAGAGAAAACCACTTGAAAATAGCCATTGGCTGCCAACAAAACATCCATATCCCCCTTCTGGAGACCAGGTATGCCGAGCCCATGATTCCAAAAAAGACAAGGATACCTGAATCCCTAGGAACTTATAGATCAGAGCATGCTTTGATAAATAGTTGATATCGTCCACAATAGCTTCAGGTTGGATCTCAACAATCAGCCGATTATCACTCTTAGCAAGGCACCCATTCACCTTTGAGGGCCTAAAACCTCCAGACAGATATGAGGACTCTCCCATTCCTGATCCAGACTCACCAAAAAAAGGATTTGTATGCAATAGAACCGAAGGATTGCTTCCTGCCACCGTATCCTTGAAAGACAACCCCTTACCACCAGGGGAAATCCCGTTTGGAGCCATGCAAGGCTTGAAACCAAAGAAC
>VDFB02086478.1:0-37304 GCA_007258455.2 Sequoia sempervirens
GGGATGTCATTTCTGGGTCATGTTTTGTCCCGATCCTGATTTTGCCGAGACTTGTTTAAATTTTGCTTCCCATTCCCGTGTTGGCTCCGCCTCCGCCGGAGTTGAGTTTATTTTTGGTAAAAGGCATGATATTAATGTATTGTTCTAACGAAGACCTTGTTTTGCAGGATCAGGTTCTGTGCGTGGTGATCTATCTTAGGGAGTTAGCCAGAATTTTGAGTTCGGTGGAAGGTTTCGATGATTCAACAGAGTTTCCCCAAAGGAGAATGGGTTCGTCACCGAGAAAACATTGGGTCACTATAACATCTCCCCGACCACATGAAGTCACGCCGACTGAGGGAGGTCGCGCGTAAGAGGGTTTTCGGGGAAGGTTTGCTTTCTCGCTATGAGGTTTCATCGACTCATGTGGGTCATGCCAATGCAGCAAGGGGGAGTCTATCGGTGGTCTTTGGAAAAAGAACAGAGATATCACTATGAAAAAAGGGTTAACTAAGTAAAACCTTCGCCAAGACAATAGATGTCTGTAGGACATCTCCCCGACCAGCTAACGCTACAGCGACACATGTGAAATAAAAGAGCCTAGTCGGCACGACTAAAGAAGGGTTTCAACGAAATGAAAGGATCGCCAAGGGTGATCCCTTTGGCGTAGTGTCTAGCCAAAGGGGCGAGGTCTCAGTGACAAGAGTGGCTTCGACGTAGGGATTTGGTCTCGCCACAGGATCTTGGCGATGGGCGAAGGTCACACCAAAAGGAAATGCGCTCAAGGAGAAAGCGAGGGTTCGTTGAAGGATTGGAGCTTTGCCATGTGGTCTCAGTGAAGGGTTGGTGTCTCACCAACATACGATATTGATTAGACCATCGTTGACTGCCCGGGAAGCTCGCGTGGCATAGGCCTGACTGATCACGAGGAAATCTGTAGGATGCAAGCAATGTGGGATCCTTCTGAGATCATGAGCTAGTGGACCAGCTCAGGAATTATGATATCTTGATCTGAAGAAGAAGCTCAGCGCTTTGCTTCCATGGGAGCAGTCAACGTGCAAAACAAGCAGAGAGCCGAAGGTAGAAGATAAAGCCGTAAAAAGAGGGGACAACTATGAGATCTCCTGGCAGAGGTAGCTCGACATTAATGATGATATTTTAGGGCACTCAAAGCAGCACCACTGGAGTTCGAAAATGGACATGGAGGCCAGAAATAAGTGCGGTAGCTACAAAAGATCTATGGATCTTTCTAGGAGACAATCTTCATCGACATAAGACAGCAAGGATTCAGATTTATTGTAGAACCATTTTTCTGCAAAGATTTGAGTGCCGACCCTCTGACATAGGAGATATTTTGTAAACCCTAAAATATGGGGCTGACATGCTTTTCGAGAAGGAATGTATATATGGCATTCTTGCCTCTTTGTCAAGAGGAGAATGACTAAAGTTAGAACCTCTAGAGTAGAATAGGAATAGAGGGGATAGAAGCTGATCCTGATTCTTTGTAATAGGAGCTTCTTTTTTCTTCCTGAGTAGGAGTTAGATTTAGTAGAATAGACTAATGTGTCTCTCAAATTTCTTAGTGTAAACGGAAACAATTTGGAGCCACAAATTTTCTATACACTGGTGATTGTGCCAGCTTTGTAATTGTTGTTTATCTGTTTTATGAATAGTAGAAGCAACCAGATCTTAATCTACTTCACCTTGTGTTCCAGAATGCTTTTTGTCTTGAATTAATCATCTGATTTTGAAAGCTTTCAAGGAATGAAGTTTGATTTGATGTTTTGTTTAGATAGTAATTTGCAATCTGTTGTTGAAGTCAACACTGTGAATGGATGAAGCTGTGTGTTAGTCACAAGTTAATTTTGTTCTACAGTTTTAGTTAGGAATTCCTTGGGAGATGATAGGTCTGGTTAATTCAGATGAAGTATCATTCTTTTCTGTTCCAAAGCCCTGATCTATATTTTGTTGTTTCTTTTAAAAACCCTGGTTAGAGTAGGTTTTAGATTCGTGTTTAACTCCAGAACAATCCAAAAGCTCAACACCAGCAGGCCCCTTGAACATTACTGTCGCATTGGCCACTAAGTAACATCAGCATAGTTGAGACCCAACTACCAAGACCTTGGGAGCTAAGGCATCCATGTGTTGCCTTTCTCTTTCAGGAGAAGCAAAGTAGCAATATTCTGCTTGCATTGTTGTGGTGCCAAAATCGCCATCAACAAATCTCATCCACAGTAGCCCCTTTTTTTTCTTCACCAGTTTATGGGACCTCCTCACACTAGTTTTTTTGACCCCACCTCAAAGCTCGCAACCACCATAGTGTCGCCCTTAGAGTCTTTTTCCTTTACTGTCATTGGTTAACAAGTCCACCTAGCATGAAGACTCTTTTTCCCCTTCTTAGCAGTGGGTCTACTGTCCTTCTTGTTGGTTTTTATTTTTAGCTCACATAACCCAGTCACAACCTTGTACTGGGCCAACCTGACCATGTTTTTCTTCTTTTTTGACAGGGGTTTAGATTTAGACTCAACACTGGGTTCAATTTCAGATATGGGGGTTTTCCTCTTAGGACCCTCCAAAGTAGCAGGGGAAGGATTATCGGGGGCTAAGTTAGGAGGTTCTAGTTCCTCCACATGCATAGCCGAGATAGGTTTGGGAGGGCACAAGGCCAAATGGAATTGATAAAGCCTAAATATTATGCCCTAATGCAATAGAAAGGGAGGCAGAGTATCAGGGTTGAGAGCGGCAACTTCATGGGAATCTTTGATCAAATTTTCCAAGGAAGTTAGCAAAAATAAAGGGAAGCCAAGTATCATCTTGTGTCATAGGCAATTTAATAGTGGAAAATGGTAAAAGTAAATCACCTTGTATCTACCTTCTAATGTAGCATATTTCATAATAGCAAGACACACCTTGTCCCAGGGTTTTGGTAGCGCCTCACAGTCGAATCCCGACTGCTTTTTAACCAGCTTCTCATTGCCCTTGAAGAAGGCATTGAGACTCTCTGAGTCTTGCATTTTGGTGTGTTTTTAATATTTATTGCCATCATAGGGGAGGCCCATCGCCTTACCAATCACTTCTTCATCCACTTCAAATGAAATTCCACCCATGGTGACCTGCCTATCCTTCCATGAACCAACAAATTAGGCTGAAAACCTCTCATCGTGGCCCACAAGATTCTCTAAAAGTAGTGCCAGTCCTCCCTCCATATAGATATTCCAAGCTATGGGGTACCTACAAACTCCTCATAGTTATCTAGCTGGGTCCTCACCCTATCACCTCCCATTGTGACCCACAACACATAGGAACTAACCCAGAGAAAAGTTAGCCAAAAAATGGATAGCCCGCTGGAGAATTTACCCTTTCTTAAACTATCATTACTTCACCAACTAGGATAGTAAGGAGTAACAAAAGCAATTTCAAATTTACATGCTTCATCAGTCATTCCCAATGACACTAGCACCATAGGGCCATAATCATCACTTAAGAGCCAAAAATTAAGGCAATAAGAAATGAAGATTAAATTTGGATAAATAATATCCATTGTGCCAATGGTCTCTATGAAGTTACAAATTTCCCTAGGCCATTTAGCCATGGGGGGAAGATTTGAAATTTTTAAGTACATCTTAAAAGATCTTATTAAAATCATTAGATGTCTTAAATTGGAATTATTAAATAAACTAGCGATGAACATCACATTACACACATTCTACGAGATTTGATAGGATATGTAGTACACTTGAAAAGACAGTCCATAAAGACCAAGGATCCCACCATACATAGTTATGAAATAATAAATCCATGCGCCCACCCACTTTAAACTTGCCACTTCACCCAGCCAAGTCCTTGTCATCTAAGGTACCGTTGAGTAGTGCCACATGTACCCATGATAAATACAATTGTTAACCATCATTGAATGGTTATATTCCTTTGCTCCACGAGGATTAATCCTTGTATAGATTCCAGTAGTGCTTCGAGCCTTTTCCAACACTTGCATAAACATCAGGTGGAACCCAAGTTGGCTAGGCCATCAGCCACCTGGTTGCCTTCCCTATAGGTGTGAGTCAAGTATTTCCTTTCAAATTTTGAGAGTAATAAATTTATGTCAAGTAAAATATCCCTGATGTCCCAACCAAGCAATCGGCTAGAATTAATAAAGTCAATCACAGTCTTAGAGTCCCCTTCAATATGTAAATTTTTGATACCTAGAGTGACAACAATCTCGACGCCCTTAAGCAATGCCCGTGACTCAGTCATTATAGAAGAATGAATGTCGATTCCTCCAAAAAACCCAACAACCAAGTTTCCCTTATAGTCCCTTATAACACCACCAATACTGGCTAAACCAGGGTTCCCCTTGGCCGCACTGTCAAAATTCAGTTTAAACCAACCCAAATCTGGAGGTTTCTAAACAATATTTTTCCTAGCTAGGGACTTGGAATTATCAAAGGAGTTGGTCCCAAGCTTAAAGTTCCAAGAATTTTCCATTTTGATCTCCCAATTAGTAGGGGAAATATCTAATGGTTTCCACTTGAGTAGAGAGATACTTTCAGAAATAAGTCTGGACCTAATGCCAAAGAATTCCTTGGGGCTCATCTCAGTGTCTTTGAAGATTCAATTGTTCCTTTCTTTCTATAGGCACCGGCAGATGATGGGGGGAGTTTGCCTCTAGATTTCTATGGGGAGGGGGTGTTGAAAGGGACCAATCCAACCTTCAATAAAGGATATTAAATCCTTATTCAGGATCTAGTGAGTAGACAACTTTTAGAAAGCCAGGTCCTAAACTTCAGCAGCATATGGATAATGCAGTAATTGGTGATCCACTGACTCTTCATTATTTTTGCATAACATACACTTTTTTGGGATCTGAAAGTCCTTTTTCCTTAGGTTATCTTGGGTTAGGACACTATTATGACACACCGTCCACCAAAATAAATTTATTTTTGGAATCAAGTGTCGATTCCAAAACCGTTTCCAAATCTTGCTCTAAGAGCCCTTGTCTGACAACAAATAGTAAGTTGTCTTGACAGAGAGGTTGCCCTTGCTTTCCAAGGACCAAAATAAATCATCTTCAACATCAGATAAGGGGATTCTAGACAAGGAAAGTAAGTCCTATAAGGAACAAGCCAGACATTTCAAGTCAGGGGAAAGAGGGTAGCATGAGCCAAGGTCTTTCCATCTCCTAACACCCAATGGACCATGAAGGTAGTCACACACATTCCTACCAAAGAACTAAATTGTAGGTTCCATTAGGTTTTTAAACTTAGAATAGGCCAAGGGGGAATCAAATAGCCAAGGGTCTTCACAGAAGCGAATACAACTTCCTCTACCAAGCTTCCATCTCAGGCCAGATTGAAGCAACTTCTTCATTTTGCAAATATTATTCCAAGCTAAGGACCCACGAGGGTGATCATTCTCAATGCACCTAATTAGGGGATAGTTGCCCAGGTACTTGGCATTCATTATCCTGTACCAGTCCTTTTTATTCCTTAAATGGTCCCACCCCAACTTGGCAAGCAAGGCTTTGTTGGTATATTGGAATTTCCTAATGCCTAGCCATCCCCCAGATTTTGGAAGGAACACCTTCTCCCAACTGACAAGCGACATTTTCTTCCTTTCCTCAATACCAGACTAGAGGAAGACTCTCTAAATCTTTTTAAATTTCTGAGCAATATAACTGGGCATTTTGAATGTAGAGAGGAAATAAACTAGAATCCCCTGAAGGGTAGTAGTAAGGAGCTATAGTTTACCAGCATGACTCAAGATTGAACCTTTCCACCCTGCAAGCTTCCTTTGAATCCTTTCAAGAATAGTATTCCAAAAATTGGGAGTGAATTCCTTAATAGTGAGGGGGAGACCCAAATACATTGAAGGAAGTGAGGCACTCACACAACCTAAAACAATAGTCACACGATCTTGTAGAATAGGAGTGCATTTAAAGAAATAGATCATACTTTTATTATAATTAATGCACCAACTTAACAAGCTGCATAAAGATTGAGGTAACTTTTCCATTTTCTGGCTTCCACAACCGAGGCTTTCCTAAATAACATAGTGTCATCCACAAATTTTTGAATGGTAGTAGGGTCAAGGGTGGTGGATAGCTTGACACCCTTGATGGAGCCCTCCAACAACATACAAGTAACATTCCTACTCGGAACATCAACCACCATTATGAACAAATATGGGGACAGGGGGTCCCCCGGTCTAATATCCCTCCCAATTGCAAAGAAACCTTGAGGCACTCCATTGACCAGAACAAAATACCTCACTGTGGTAACACATTCCAAAATGATATTGATCACTCTTTGATTGAAGTCGAACTTATCAAGGACTTTGGGAAGAAAGTTCCACAAGACTTTATCATAAGCTTTAGAAATATCAAGCTTAAACACCCTACTAGCATTGTTACACTTGTCCATAAAATGTAAAATTTCATGAGTGGTAATAGCCGCATCTAAGATATGACGAACTAGAACAAAGATTTCTTGATTAGGGCTTATCATTTTATCCAGGAGGGGTTTCAAGCAGTTCACCAGGATTTTAGAAAAGATATTATAAACAGTATTACAAAGGCTGATGGGATGGAAGTCAGCCATGGTCTATGGTTCCTCTATTTTAGGGACAAGGGAAATGAAGGTGTGGTTTAACTGTTTAAGCAATTTTCCAGAATTGAAAAAATCCCTTACAGTCAAAGTAAGGTCCTCCTCCACAATATCCCAAAATGTTTGAAAGAAGCCGAGGGGAAACCATCAGGACTAGGGGCCTTAAAAGCACCCATACTAAACAAAACAGATCAAACCTCCTCAGGAGTAATAGCCCCCTTAATAGAATCATTATCCTCCTAGGAAATAGGAGTAGGAAGGGGTTCCAATAGTAGCTCATCCAACATCAAAATGGGAGCCTCAATAAGAATCGATAAAACCCATTGGAAATGGTCAGTAGCCAAAAGACCAATCTAAATAGAAGTAGACACAACATCCCCTACCTCATTTTTCAACTTTTTAATCTAATTTTTTTTTCTATGTTTAAGGTCTAAAACATGGAAGAAAGACGTATTCCGGTCCCCCTCGGTTAGCCATTGAATTCTAGATTTCTACTTCCAGAATATTTCTTCTTTCTTCAATATTTTCTCCCATTCCATGCACTCAATCCTCTTCTGTTGACTAGTCTGAATACTGGTATCTCCTTCCTTCATCCTCTTTTGTATCTCATAGAGCTTATCAACCACAATTTTTTTTGATGGAACACATCCCCAAATACCCGCTTGTTTCGTCTGTTGACCATGTTTTTGATGTGTTTGAGCCTATGAAATATCCTGAACATAGGGGAACCATGCACAAGAACATTCCACCAAGTAGAAATATTATTCTTGAAATTCGAGAGTTCCACATAATATTAAAATGGAAAGGGAACAAACTAACAATAGTGTGTTCATTTAGGATAAAAAATAGAGGATTGTGGTATGAAATATTCTGAGGTAGAGCCAGTAGATTAGCATTAAGTAAGGTAGTCCAATTGGGAGAAAAAAAGAATCTATCAAGATAGACCTAAATCAAACCAACCCCAAGGTGCCTATTAGACCAAGTAAAAGACTGTCCCTATTAATCAGACATGCTGTCAGAGTAATCAATCAGACCCCCACACTTCTTCGATGGGTAGAAGGGGGAGTTAAAATCACCAGCCACCAGCCATCGGTCTCCCTTATTAGCCAAAATCTAGTTACAAATTTCATGCTAGAGAGTTTTCCTCACATTCCTAATATTGGGGGCATAGATGTTAATCAAAACCCAAGAACCTCTGACATTGGAGAACTTGGCACCCATACTATTTTTGCATCAAAATAGTTTAGAACCAAAAGTCCTAATGGGATTCCACATCATAGATAGTCTACCTGAAGCCCCATCTGCATCACTACAAGCAAAGAGGGTGTTCGACCAAATATACTTAGCTATGTGTTCAAAATTGGTTTTCTTCATCTTGGTTTCTTGTAGGAGAAAAACATCAATCCTGTGTTACAAGACATAATTTTTTAGGGCCAACTAGTTGTCGGGGCTATTTAACCCTCTCACATTCCATGAAAGGACTTTCATTTTGAAGTTTTCTTTGAGGAAACTTCCAATGTCCTTTGTTTACCTATCACAATTTCTTTTGTTGTCTCTTTATTCCTAGTCAATCATTTATTGGGTCTATCGGGTTTGGATTCACCTCCCACATCTGCTTTCTTTTGTTTACCCTTCTTCTTAGGAGTTAATCGTAACTCTTCTTCCATAGTTTATGCCTAAGGCACAACAACCGTCTCAGTTAGTCCAAGACAAGGCATTTCCTTCTTCACTCCATCCTAAATCTCACCTTCCTCGACACCAAAATTTTTAGGGGAAGGAAACTCCTCCATAGTAACCCTAGGTCCCAACACCACTCCAGAGTCAAGTAGTGGGGACTTACACACTAGAACATTGTTGGGAGAGGAACCATTGAGCTCCAAAGAAGAGTCAATTGAAACCAAATCATCTGTCAAATCTGCCAGGATCACAAGGTTAGCAAGCCCAGCCTTAGCCGGTGACTCAATGATCTTAAGGATATCAAATTCAAAGGGGTAGTCATTAAAGGGGACCTCCTCCAAGGGATCACTAGGGTTGGGGTCATGTCTAACTATGGACTTGCAGTTTGTAATAAGGTGACCCAATTCAACACATTTCTGGAAGAACTCATAATAGACTTGTTGAGTCCAAGATTCGAAAATGGAACATAGTTTCAGAGAGTTGGGTAAGGTCTTATTGATATCAATATTGACATAGAAGTGAGAAAAAACTAACCTAGACATGGATTTGGTGATGGAGTTTGAGGTGATGAACTAGCCCAAAGAATCTCCAATGCTCTAAAAGACCGAGTCATCTCAATATTCTAGAGGAAGATCAGGGAGACACACCCAAACAAGAGCCGACTTGTTGAGATTGACAGTAGGACTGAATCCCAGTTTCCAATGGAATAACGATAACCCATGCTTTCCATAGACCCAAGGACCTGAAGAGAGCATAGAGATCAAGTCCTCGATCGTGAACTTGAAAAAGAAAAGTCCACCGGCCATGGTGCAAACACTCACACTGCCCTTCAAATGCCACTTTGTAGAAGCCCATCTCTTAACCATATCCACAAAGGGTTGGAAGGATAATAACTTTCCAATCACCGCTTTCTCCATGGGATAGAGAACTCAGTACTTGATACAAAGATCTCTGCCCCATGGCAAGGAAGGGGGAACTTAGGAGCCGGGCTAGTGTTAGTTAACACGTCTTTCCATCCCTTAGACAACAGAGTTATAGGAATCACAAACACTTCAACAACAGGTAGGTCAGGAATCACAAAATTCCTAGCAGTGGACAACACATGTGCTATGGCAAGAATCTAGTCAGAAGGGGACAGGGGGGGACCGTGGGGTACCCCCAACGTAGAGTCTACCATGTGCGCAAACAATTCAAACTAGAGGAGTAGGAAAAAATTAAGGTATTTAAATGGTGTTTGAAAAGGGAGAATTTTGGGAATTAAGGTGTCTCAACCTTTTTAAGTTCCCAATTTAATTATTTTATTATTCAACATTTTCTCATAATTACATGTGTCATATTTTAATTATATTTTATTCAATATTTATGCTCCACCTCAAATGGGGCATTAGAATTTGTATAAGGAATATAAGTCCACGTGTTTTTACTCTTTTTATGAGTTGTAAGACATCATAAGGTGGATACATATAGTATATTTGAAGCACCCATTTTCTGTGGGATTCTTTGACAAGTTATGGCAACATCTTATGATGTGTAAGAACTAAAAAGGGCGAGTTGCTTTAGTATCATGACTAGATATGATAGGCTTTATTATGTGTTATATTATGCCTATTTTGAGATAGGATATTATTACAAGTTAGGTGCCCATGTTGAGTGGGTCAAACATGGAGTTACAAATGATTTATTGATTTACTATTTTTAGCAAGTGACATGGATTTTTTATTGGTGGCATTGGAAATTATGCCCAAAATGGGTGCCAATGTTTGAGGGTTTTATAACATGGCTTTGAAAACTATTTATAGTCCCTAGCTTGTTCATTGGTCTATAAAATGGTACTTCAGAAAGTGGTTTCATAAGTGAATTTACAATTATATATGTATTAAAATATTGTCAGAATTCTTCCAAGTTTATTGTTGGTGAATATTTTTATAAATACTTGCATTGCAAGTGTATTGTATTCCTCTTTCAGATTTTATAATACATTGTGTAAGTTTTGGAGTGTTGGGTTTTTCTCTAGAAGGATTTTCCTCATGTAGATCATTGTACTATATGGTATAATTATTTATTTGTTTAAGATTGTATTTCTCTACTTCCTATAATTGTTTTGGAATAGATTTTAAGTTTTCTATAAATTAATCCCTTCAAGATTAGTGTAGGAAATTGTTTCCACATACCTCGCTTCCTTACTGGGGGATGATTGTAGTTCATTCCCCACCTCATGATGATTATTATTCTTACATATGCATACTAAATCCAATCCCATGGATCCCTTTGTGTGCTTTGTGTAAGGTTGCTTATTTCTATGCAACATTCTTATTCAATGTGCTTCCATTCTATGAGTAGAATTTTATATTTTTCATGCTTGCAACATCCTATTTTATGTATCTTATTGCAAGAATCCTTACCCTCTTCCACCCTAAAATCAATTGCATATTATTTATTCGTGCAATTATTTTAAAGGGGGTATTGATTTGCAGATGCACACATTATTTTTATTGTACTCCCTATGGAATTAGTAGCACATGAGACACCTAAAAATAATATTTTCTACATGTGCACTTCATCTAGCCTACTTTTTGGTAGCATTTGACTCACCTAGGAAAAAAATAAGGCTTGTGCACTTCACATGACCTACCTTGGTAGCCTATGAGTCACCTAGCAACATGACTTGTTAGGTCATGCACTTCACATGGTCTAATTTTAGTAGCATATGCATCACCTAGCAATAGTCCTTTCTATCCTATGTGCTTCATATGTATTTCCTAATTTTTTATACATATCATGGTCATCTTGCAACTTAGTTTTTAGTGCTGTGATCCATGAAGGTATTGAACCATACCTTGCATTTTCCTAACAATAGAGCTTGTTGGGAATGTTCCTCTTTCTTCATGTTATTCTCTCTTTTTGTGTGTTTTTAAGTGTTTTACTATATTTTATGTATGCTTATTGTTTATCAAGCTTTATGATTTTCTAAAATCCTTATTTTGCAGGTTAAATTTTTCTAATCCTTTTCTTGTGCAAGTTTTCTATGTTATTATAACATTGCTTATTGTGCATATTTTTATTATCTAATGTGTTTTTTGTAGGTTTTGAATCTGGGTGTATAACTCCACTTGGATAACCCTTTGCATCCTTTACAATATCCTTTTGGCATACATGTGATGTTATTTACTTTTAGTATTTCATTTATGTATATTCATGTAGCATATCACTTAGTGTCACAACCCCACTAAAGTGGGGGAAAAATGTGACATCAAAAATTACATATCCTTGTAATTTTTAATTACATTTTCCACTCACTTTTTTATTTGTCTTCCCTAACACGTTTTTAGATTCATTTGGTCTTTTCCTTATCCATTTTCTACTCATGGTTCCAAAACCTTATCTCTTGTGGTCCCCTTTTGTCAAAATTAATGTTCCATTCATGTTAGTCTTGCAATTTCTTGGTTTTTGGCATTTCCCCAAAGATAAAAAAATATTTGGACACTATCATGATGCATATAAATCCATGAAATTCACTAACATACCACAACAATTTATCATTTAATTATCATTTTTGAGCATTTTACCGTCTACTACCTACTCAAGTTGGTGGAAACCACTTTGGAGCAAATACAAATGGATCTCCAACTACTGTATCTCCCTCCTTTCTTCCCATTTTAAAAATATATCTCATCACATTCTATCACTCAATATCTCAATCTTTTTGTAATTTATTAATCTAGAACACACTAACATTTTCTAGCAAATTCCAATATTACATTTTGAAGTCTATGTGAACATTCTACAAGCATTCAACAACACTCCATGAAGGTTTTAACAACATTCTTCATCAATCTTGTCTTCATCACTTCCTCAGTCTTGTGAGATGGCATTGTTTGTTTGCTTGTTTGTTTTTATCTTTCCTTCTATTGTTATTATATTTAATAGTGTAGACTCCTTTTGTTGCTTGTATTGGAACCTTGGGATCTCCATTTCCTTGCTATTACTTTTATTATTCACAGTAATTTGCACTCATGGTAGTTGCATTCATATATTGTCATTGCTTCTACCTTCCTAGACACAATTAGGATAGAAGCACACACAATTTTTCTTGTTTCTACACCTTGGTTTCCCATGGAGGTTAAAATAACAAGGGATTGTCCATTCATGGACATGGGGGTTTGCATGATATTTCTCTCCCATTTTCATTTGTATTTAGTGTGAATTAGTTTTATTTGATTTCTTATCATACTGGGAGTAGTCCTGTTATATTATCTTTTTATCTTGTGTGTAGTTGGGCATAAAATTTGATGAGAGAAGTGATTTTTCTGGAATGTAATATCACTACAATCTTAGGGACTACAATGCATCACAAAAACATCCACACATCATGTAGGCATCCTAACTAGAGAGCTCTAGTATTTGGATCTAGGTTCTATTTTATTTATTATTTTCTATTATGATATTTTCTAAATTTCTATCTCAATTAGTAGTAAACAACATTTTCCATTTCAACTCTCTTGCTTTCGCTTAGTGAATTTCATCTTCTAAGTTTAAAATAAAATTTTATTATAATTTAACATTTTATCTATAAAAATAGTAACAAAACATATCATTTATAAATAATAGATTAATCAAGATAATATAGGAAAATCATCTAATTTATAGATCATTCTAACTTTCTAAGTGAGGTTTAATTGTTCCTATATTACATTTTGAAGCCTCCCACTCATCATAATTATCTAAATGATCTTATTAGGAGGATCAACACATTCCACATAAGTGGCACATTCATAATTAATGATAAATATATGAGTTACAAACTCCTAACCAATGATAAATTCATGACCAAGACATCTTTTTGAGAGTTGGAAGGTTTTTCATTAAGAAAGAACAACCATCCTACCTAGGAGGAAGAAATAAATGACCTTGGCTATAAGAGTGACTCCATCTACAAGTAATGGAAGGATAAGTTATATGAACAAATCTATTAGTGGGAATCTAGCTCATGGTGCACAAGGAACTTTCCTAAATGTTAAGAAAATCCTACAAGTGTTAAAATTCAAGCACCCCCTTCTCATCCTAGGCTATGATATAATATTAAATAACATAAACCACATTCAATCTCTTGATTAGAGGGAATATACAACCAATATCATAAATAAGTTAAAAATTTTGTTTTTAGATTTCCAAATTTGAAAAAAAAAGAAGATATGCAAAATCCAAAGTCTAGCAATATAAGTAGGCCATAGGGTGTACCCCTAAAGACAACAAATCTCTAATAGAATTTTTTTGAAAGGAAAGGCATAAAAAATATGGATTTATTTATAAGAAAATTAAGCATAGGAGGAAGACCAAAATAAATGTCTAAAAGTCTTAATCCTACAACACGCAAGACATCTAAGCTGAACAATCCCAAGGTGCACTAGTCTCTAACCTAAAGGTGAACCTTGGTAATATAAACCCCATAAAAGGTAAGTAATTTTAGGCTCAAGCCTCATTTGAAATATTTATAATGCTTCAAAATCTACATGTGGAGGGGAGACTAAAACCCCTAGAACTAATTGAAGCTAATTGAGAGTTAGAGAAAAATGATTGAGCACCCTATACAATAATATAAGAGTATAATTCTCAAAATTTGTATCAGGATTGCATCACCAAGAATGAAAGTGTTGAAGTCCCATCTTGTGCAACATAACATCAATATTGAGCTCCTAAATTCTCAAGATAGAAGGAAAGTCAGATCTATAAATGTATTGAATTTTTGCTACAAGGATAGGAAAAGGTTCCAATATCTAGAAGAGGCAAGATATCATATGGTGTGAATTCTTTTAAAAAAAAGTCACAATGATTATATCTTGAGAGTCTTGGCAAGAGATAGACAAATAATTATGGGAGACCACTAAAGATAGTGACCATTGAAAGAATCCATTTTGAAACCAACACCTACCCATTTGAGAAAGGGCTTCACAACTTCAAATTCCTTCTAAATAGTTTGGGAAAAGAATATACTATCAATTTTAATGAGTGCAGAATCAATGAGAAGGCAATGGAAACCAAACACCTTTCAAAATTTCTTGCCATAAGGAGCACATTCTATATAATGTTTGAGGAGAATCTTCAAAGATTCAAACTAACCAATAGCTTTAATAAACCACTTAGCACAAAGAGCAAAAATCTACCTATAAATATCAGTAGCTCCCATACCACTATTATTTTGCATAAGAAGAACAAATTCCAAACAACCTTATGGACATTGTAAGGTTGATGCCTACTAGTCCATGAAAAATCTTAAAGAATATTAGTTAAGATGTCATAAGTTGGTTTATAAAAATACGTATATGAATAGTAATACACATGGGTCACAACCAAAATTTTTGTACATGGCTTAAACTTTCCTACCAAAGAGAGAGGTTTAGAGATCCAAAAGATAATTTATTCTCCACTTTTTAAATAACATACTACTAAGGAGTGGAAAAATAAATTTAAAAGGAAAAGGGAATGTTAAGAAACTTGAATTTTCCCCCTTTGTCTATGCTTTTCTATTGGAAGTATTTTAGCCATGAAGGCAAAGGAACAAGACTTTGTCTGTAACATTATATCTTGTGCCACTAAATGTTTGAGATATAAGAAAGAAAAATGTATTGAGATAGAAGAAAGAAAAATGTATTGAGATAGAAGAAAGAAAAATGTATTGAGACAAGAAATGACTTATTAGAAATATTGTTTCTCAACCAACATAAGAAAATAATCATCTATAAAGTTCCCATTAATAAGTTATTAGGTGGAGGATGGAAGGAAGTACGCTTTACCAAGCCAAGTTATTCACAAGCAACCAAAGATTCAATATCAAGTACATATAGAGGAGGTAGAGATAAAACATTTTTGATAGAGAAAAAACTACCAAATCTGAAAGAGACTCTACCATTAAATATGGAGCAAGCAGAAGCATCCCTAAATTGAGTTTGCAAATCCTGGAGAAAAATATTAAAACCTAGAGCTTTGAGCATGGAAAGGATTAAAAACCACCCAATGTTGTCATACAATTTCTTAGAGTTAATAAGATTAATTTCTATTTGGAATACTTTCCCCATTCCATCCTTTCCAAAACAATAATAATATCACCCAAAATATATTTTCTTTTAATGAAGCCTAATTTATCCAAACAAATAGTATAAGTTAGGGGGTGGTGAATATGTAAAGCAAGAGCCTTAACTAAGTGTGGGGAGACTAATTGGTGATAAGATCTAGATCCTTGGTCTTAGGGATGAACTTAATTAATATTACCATGTTTAATAGTAGACCTTATACAAATATTGCTCTTAGATTTCTATCTAGGCCCAAGTGGAAATCTGTCTTAGATTTCCATGTGGATTTGAATTTTTTTTAAAGGAAATCTATCTAGGCCCTAGTCTCATCATTGCTTCATGCAACTCCTCCAAAGTGAGTTGAGTGTCACAAGCCAAGTTACTAGTTGTGGTGTTGAGTTGAGGTGGCAACACCTCTAGACATTATTGAAACACAATAATTCCCTTGTGAACCATTTAGAGATTGAAATATTACCTTACGATGTTCTAGGAAGGCATGGAAATTTTTAGGGAGCAAAGAAATCCTCTTGGTAGTAATATTATTCCTCTTTATATATGAGTGAAATTTTTGGACACACAAGGATATGAAGTACTTCAAGGCTTTATCTCCTACCTTAAGCTAGGAGAGACAAGCTTTAATTTTACCCCTTTCTATATGGTGAGTATGTTGGAGTACAGTTAACACTAAGAGGGGGGGTGAATCAGTGTTAACAAACAAATTAACTCTTTTTATTTCTTTTAATAATTTTTAGATCATGAATGAACTTATGCAATATAAATCAAATGAATAGATAATGAACAAACACATATAAAAGATTGAAACATAGATTGTCTTGAGTGGAAACCCTCTCGGGGAATAAAACCACTTGAACTTGGCCTCACTGGCCTTATCTGAAAATAATCTTTGTACAAAGCCTCACTAGCTAATTTGTCTCACTGAAAATGATGCTATCTCATTGATAGTCTTTTGAAATGTACAAGTATGAAAGAATTGTAAATACAAAGTTGATCTTTGTTTCAAGAATTACATACTCTGTTCTACAATGACCTCAAAATTAGAGTCAAAAATTCCAACTACACAAAACAATATATATTTCCTTTCTGAAACATATATTATGTTCTTTTCAAAATCTCTCATCATTTTGAATGTGAGCACAATAAAGTATTTAACATGTTCTCTATTCTCAAAAATAGAATTGGGAAAACCCTTTAGAAAAAAACTAAATCACCAACTTCCATTGAAAAATTGAAACTGAAACTGCCTTTGCCAGTTGTAAGAACAAATTCTCTTAAACAATGCTTAACCAAAATATCGAGTATACACAATCCATTTGATCTGTACAACATACACCATGCCAAAAATGTATTAAGAATAATCAACAAGTAACTGTCATTTACCTTACAGAACTGACACCCTTAACAAAGATAACTAATCACAACCAAACACACAAGGTTTCTTTTTTATCCTTTTAACAAACAAAAACATGTATTTACAGACCCGACATAAGGGTAATCATGGAATTTTGTTTTAATTATTTGTACTGACTTGACATAAAAAGACCTCTAAAAACTACCAGGAAACCCGTTAAGGGTTGAAAGAAAAAAAATGTTATCCACACAGACCCGTCATTAAGATTTGCACAAATTGCTCAAACAAACATTCAAACCATTAACGACTATTCTACCTCAGAAATCACAAATGCCTAGATAAATACAATGAACTCAATTACAACTAATCAGTATTATGAACAACAAGATAGATCTAATGCACATAGGTTCACATAGACACAAGCAAAAATGATAAAAAGTACACCTGGAGTCGGAAGTGTACACCTAGAACTTCTTCATTGTCTTGCTCTTCACTGTAACTTTTTGTCCCCTCAAAAACCGTGCAACCAATTTATGAAACAAGTCTTTGCTTACCACTGTCACCATGATTAGGGTAACAAACCCTATCAAAATGAATCAATCATCTATGCTCATCAAAGCTTCATAGAAGATTTTGATTTCAACATAATGTATTTTCAAGTCTAGGTATTATGATGGGAAAAATTCCCATTAAACAAACAAAAATAATCTCCACTGACAATGCAATGATTACATTATATTTTGAATTTATAAAACACTATCATTGCAACCTTTTGCCATTTCACTATTATCTTTGAGAAAGCACACTTTTCCACCTATCAATGATTTCCTCATAATGATACCCATATTATATTTGTAATCACCAAACCTTATTTGTAGATGCACTATGGCAATGTGTTACCTTATGATAATGTAGTGTGCCTTTTGAGCATGCTTTGGACAAACACAAGTAATGATGCCAAGATAGATTAGAATAGATATATAAACTCATGCAAGAAGAACTGAACAAAAAGATCATCATGTGCACAACCTGATACCTCAACTTTGGTGTTGTGACATTAATTCCAAATAATACTGAGGGACAACAGAGTATTTATAAGCTTGAGATTATGATAGAGGTTGAAAACCCAACTTTATAAATCCACATTGAAAGGATTTGCTTCAAGTTTATAAGAAACCCAGGCAAATTATTTAGCAACAACAACTTCAATTCACTTACAAACATGGAAAAACTTTCTTGCTAAACTATTACAAGAAGGTGGTGGAGTAAAAAATCATGAAATTCCAATTTAACTAGAAACAAAGGGTATGTATGGCTCCAAGTTCCAAACCCTGGTGATTAGGTGTATGATCTCCTTGTTAGAAAAAAGGGTGTTGTATGCCTTACATAAGAAAGGAATATTTTAATTATGTAAAATAAATATGTATTTGTGGTGCATCTTTGGAGATGTGTTTAGCCATGTTAAATATTTATTTGGGTCCATATGTAATTTTTTTATTTTAATATTGGATAGATGTTTTATGTCTGTCTTATACATTAGAAAAATATTTAATACTAGAAAAACTTAGAACCAAAAATTAAATGTTGGGTTTAATGGTTTTGTGCATTGGATTTGAGACATAATTTTGCCAATACCATAATTTTATTTATGTGAGCTTGATTCTATAAAATCAAACATATGTTTAGCGTTTGGGTTGGTTGTCATTTGTATTGAGCTCTCCTAAATAGCTCATATGTGAAGCATGGCATGAGATGTGTGGTTGCATGGTTACCCATTATGTTTGGACACATGGATGATGCATTGGAGGAGCTTGATTTTTAAGAAGTATTCATGGATACTTTACAAGTGTATTGTAATATTTCATTATTGAATAATACATTAAGTGTGGATGATTTTGGAGGTTGGATTTTTCCCTTATGAGGGTAATTATCCTGAGATATATCTTGTGTAATCTTGTGGTATGTATTTGATCTTTGTATTATGGTTATCCATAAAATTGTATGCACACTTTTCTCACATAGAGTTATGTAGGAAATATTGGTTTGATCAATATGGAATTTTTATAACATCCCTAATGGAGTAAGAGTGATGTAATGATAAAAGTGAATTCATGGAATTTCATCATTATAGAAACCCACTTCACCTTAAATGTGATGGGAATATGGCTAGAGAGAATAATATAGGAATCATAAATCCATCATTGTGGGAGTTAAGATGGAGCACATGTTTCTCAAAAGTATAACATGAAGCCAAGTTGGAAGACATCTAACATTCTAAGGGATAAAATTCATGTAGAGGGATCCTCCATAGAGTTCTTTGAATGGTCAATATAATCTACTAATGATTCAAATTGGTTACCTAACATATACATTTGGTTTGGAAAATATAGTCTTTGAGTGAAATATAATGACATGTGCCACTCCATTCTACCCTTCATGACTCATTGTCAATAGATAGACCATGTGAGAACCTAGAGGTTTGACCACTCGTGAGAGATGTCCCAATGTCCACCTAGTGCATTTGACTAAGGCTACTAATAACAAGTTGAGAATATAGGCCTTGGAGTGATCCTCCAAAATTAAAAACCACCTTATATTTGGTTGTAAAAGTTTTCATTACCAATCCTACTATAGATAACACATCTAACCCTTAAAAGAAAATGACTAGTGTTGCTAAATTAACCTAAATTTTAATGACATCTCAAATGAGGAGAAATTAGTACACATATTAGACATGTCACATGTCATTATTTATGTAGAGAATATAATTATTAAAATTAACCACAACAAACTTATAAAATTTCCAAGGCTAATTATTATGTTAAATCCCATCCCAAACCTTAAAACATAAAATTCTAGAAAATCTAAAAATACATAATAGATGAAGGTTGATGATGTTCAAAATCTATAAAAAATGGCTTGAAATCATAAAAAATTATCATCCATGGATGGTGATGAAACTCTTGATATTAGAAAAATAAAAATTCTAGATAAAACCTTAGACCCTTCTCCCTTATCATGACCTATGTCCCTATAGAGGGGTTTATCATAATTTTTAGCTAGAGATGAAGCTTAAAGGTACCTTTAGATTCAAAGAAAGGCTAAAAATTCATATTTATCTTAGTGTGATATTTTAAGTATGATTATGATAGTATGAGTATCATAGTGCAGTATTTCAAGAGAGTTGGAGAAGTTTTTAGTGATTATACATGCAAACTTTGCAAATGGCTTTAGACAAGCTTATTTCTTATATAGTGACTAGTGCATCTATTTCTATCCCTAATTCTACTATAGATCCATCTTCCACCATTACTCCTTACACTACCATTTCTCATCCTTATAGCACCATTTCCACCAATATTTCATCTTTTACTACATATTTCTTTTCCACTTATCCTTTGCCTTTTGGGCTAGCTCCCAAATATGTTGAACACCCAGAATACTAAGAGGGGGGGGTGAATCAGTATTCTACCAAACCATTTAATTGTAAACCATTCAATAATTAAAACATATTTAGCAACAACTGTAAACAAGAACATGAAAGGAAGCATAGCACCGCATAAAAAATGAACACGAAGATTTTTATGTGGAAAAACCAAAATGGGGAAAACCATGGTGAGGATTAGCTCACAATATGTTATAACTGACTATAAGATATTATAGGGCACACTGCCAAGAATTACTGTCCTTGAAAGGATCACAACCTGAAGTAGATACAAAAAGGAGTGTGGCTCACTGCCAAAATGATGAACTGATGAAATACACCTTTTGTGTGTTGAGTTTAGTTCCAATTAGGCTCTGTAATAAAAAATATTGCTCTGGTTTGTAGGTACACAACAAATACATCAAATGCATACAACTTCACACAATAGTCACATATCACTACTTATTTCTTTTTCACATGTCACTTACTACTTATATACATCTATCTCTCAATACAAAGAGATGTTTCATATATATACACTATTACAACTACATACATCAATTAGGCCGGCCTAATTAGATGTACACATACTTAATCAAAAGTGTAGCTTGTCGGCTCAACCTGGAACACCTTTTCATCAAAACAAAATGTGCAAAGCATAAATTAGGTCAGCCTAGACCTAATAAGGAACACTTTAAACCACCAATGAAGTGCACACCACATATCTATGTCGGCTAGAAGAAAAACTTATGCTAATTGCACAAATACTGAGAAAAATACTATAAGCCGACTATGTCATTCATAACTTTCATTCCTTTCAATAAAAACCACTGAAAACTTGTCTAGAGATGCAACAAATAGTCATGATCATCATATTAAAATATTATGAAGCGATCTTCTACTGAGAGAATTTTTGGACTAAATTATCGGATCAAAATCACAAGAACATAGTTTTTCCAGATTGTCAAAAACTGTTACCAACCAATGTTGACATCAATGACAACACATCAGAGGCTTATTCTTCATTCTTCCAACAAAATATACTCCTCTTATCATATTTACCTCTTGTATGATAAATGATACTTCCACACCCCTTTCCTCCACTACTAATGAACATATAGTTACCCCACTTAGTCAAGTCACCTTCATGCCCCATACCACATACCATTCCTAAAAGACCCTTAAGTACCTTTATTCTTACATGCCCTTATCCCAAGTCATTACCTCATCCAACTCTCTCACTTCCCATATGCCTCCTAGTGGGTTCCCATTAGTCACCATCCCTTTATTTACCAGAGATGAACTATTTAAAAAAGTAAGTCAAGTAGAAAAGATAATCTATAATTTTTTTTTGACCTTAGGCATACACCTAGATAGCATTTGATATTGTGACTTATCCATTACTTATGGTTTTTATGGCACCCCACTTTCCAATGTATGATGGTAAAGGTAAATCTAATAAACATCTTAAATCATCTCAAAATTACATGTGTATGTTTTCTGTATGAGGATGAGATATTAATTGAGTTATTTCAACACACACATATATTTTTCTACTAAATGGTTCTACGTGCTACCTCAAGGATCTATACATTCCTATAGTCATATTAGAAAAAGTGTTTCTAAATCATGTCAAAGTTAATATGGACCTTAGTTTAATAATTTTAAATTTATTAAGTGTGCTTAATGATATAGTGAATAGATATTAGTGATTATGCAATTTGATCTCAATCTTTGTGCTCTAAGTTAAATATTCCTTTACATGATTTTGAAATGTAAAATATATTTATTAAGCGGTTAATTAAACCAAGAAAAACAATGCTTATTTGAATATGTTTGCTTCTTTTATGTATTTGTGTGCACATGTTAATAATATAGAATCCAAGTTACTTACACGTGATGCCTTTAAATATAGAGTGAAAATGTTTTCCACACTTTTAAATATTGAAATTCAAAAAAAAATTCAAAGGGTGGTGATGTGAAGAAAAATGTGAATCATGTTACCATTTTTCTTTTCCTTCTTTTAGACAAAATGTTCCTACGGTAAGTACATGGAAATGGGGGACAAAAAGGGGATCAAAAGTAGACACTTTTTTTTCATTTTTTGAAATAAGTTAACTTGAACTTGGACAAGTAATTTAAGATGTGTACACTCAAAATTCAAAGATATAATAGGAACAAGAATTATAGTTATTTGAATCTAGTTTCTACTACTAAATATTTTAAAAAATAGTTAGTTCAAGGGGTGAAATGCTGAACACACACAAAAGTGTTCCTATTTTTATTAATAAATATAACATAATGTTTGGTGTGCACTCATTTTTTTATATTTGGTATTTTTTAAAATCATTTGGTAAAAATATATCTAAGATTGAATATTACAAGTTATGTATTTTTTATTAAATATATTTTTTTAATGATTTTTTAAAAGTTGGTGCATCTTGAAAATGACATCATCAGATGTTTATGTCAAATAACTTGCAAAAAAATAATTAAAAAAATATATTTTAACTGTATATAGAAAGAAGAATAGAACAATATTATATTTTCTAGAATTTATATAAACAAATAAAAAATTATAAATGAAAATCAATATAAAATAACTAATAAGAAGAAACAAAAATAAATATGTTAATGCATTCAAAACATAAAACAATTATTGTTAGAAAGCTAAGAAGAAAAATTATACCTTGATAGGAATTTAAAAATATAACACAAGCATGCTACATAACACATTCATGATATGTAATGTGAGTATATTACCTATACAAAGCATAAAAATATTACATGACACCTGTGATTTGGTCCCACAATACAATCTGCACATGGTTTCTATGTGCTTTTTATGACTATCTATGATTTTTTTGATTTTGTATAGTTACAAATGGCATATTTTTATTGAAAATCAATAATTATTATTGATCACTACATATTTTTATTTGCTTAGGATTTTTAATTTTTTAATCTTATTTAATATAACATAAATTTGTAAGTTTTTGTGACTAATAATCATTTACTTTTATTTTAAGAATTTAATTGTAATCATTATGTTTATTTTCATTGATCATTATATTTTGACAATTTGAATAAAATTATATTTCTAATTTTGTGTAAAAAAATTAATTAACAATTAAGATAAAAGGAACAAGCAAGAACATTCAAGCATATTGAAGTGGATAAAAAATTGAGCAGATGAAAACATTGTGTCATAAGAAAAGTTGGAGGTGAAGGTACATTATTATTACTAATTAAATTGAATGTAGGAACAAATCCTAAATCACCTATAAAATAAGAAATAATAAAATTATGATTGATCATGAAAAATCAATTGTTGAGATTATTTTGATTCCTAATTTTAAAATTCACACTAAATGATCATTTTATAAGAAATAAACAAAATTATACCTTATTATAAAATTCAAGAACACACACCAATTAAAAAAATTAAAAATATCAAAATTTACCTAATATAACTGTAGACTTCTAATTTTGATCACTTCCATATGATCAAACACGTCTCCCCGTTCATCCGGTTGCTCATCCCCTTTGTCAATATTAATTAAACCAGGTGTTTAATTAATACCCTGCATCTTGCACAAAGGTCCTAAAGTATTCAATTTAATACTTTGCCCCTCTTCCTCCTCTAAATTAAATAAATATGCCCTTTTATTTAATTTAGTCATATTCCCCTTTTGAATTAAAATTTATTTTTAATTCATCTTTTCTCTCTCATGGTCACATCCTCCAACTTTTGCAAGTTGGTCCTTAATCCATTTTAATTACTTCATCTTCTTCTAATTAACCAGGGTTAGTATGTGCACACCCTTAATCATCATTAAGGTCACATCCTCCATAATTTCCCACTTGCCTCTAATCAGTCATTAGCCTATCTAACTGGGTACTTGCACAACCTTAATCATTTGATTAGCCTAACCTAATCCTCATCCTATTTATGGCACATGTCCTTGAGTCAACCTTATTAAAGGCTTTCTCCTTTTGGACAAGGCATCCCCCTTCCCCATGTGAATTTTTAATTCACCTTTTAATCCCCCAAGGCACCTAAAAGGAATTTTTAATTCCTTCACTTCTCCCCACATGTCCTTTATTCATTCTTTATTCTTTCTCCCATCCCCATGAGAATATTTGAGGAATTTTTAATTCCTCACATGTCCTCTCACCCACATGGAGAGAATGACCTCCTTTATGAGGAGATCTTGTCCAATCCCAAGGTAATTTGTACCCCTCTCCATGTCATGTCCTTTTCCTTCCACCTCATGTCCACTTCACCTTTTAGGGCTATCTAACCTGCCACATGTCAAGATGTGAGGGCTTGTGAGTTCTCAACTCACCTTAGCCCTACATCTTGATATTTGGTGGATCAATCTCAACCGTCCATTTCCCCTAAGATTTCCCAAAAATCCTATAAATACCCCCTCTTTTCTCTCATTTAGGGGAGATCATTTGTGCTAGCCAAACTCTTGCAGTTTTATTTCTCAACCTCTACTTAGCCATTTTCTTGTGTTCATCCACTTGCATTCATCCTCACAACTCCATCTAGCTTGCATCTTGCCATCCAAGGAGCATACACGGCAAAGATCGAAGGGCCAACCAAAGAATCGACTCAATGCAAGGTATAAAGTTCCATTTTGTGGCTTTGTCTTGTTTTGTTTCTAACTTAGGCTAATCTTGAAGTGTAGGTTGTTTAAGTTGTTTATTTGCACTCCTTTTGGCTTGTTGCTTTCTTTCTAACCACCTAATTCGACCTATCACATTTCTGGCACGCCGGGTGGGACCCACAAACGGGTCTATTTTCTTCACGTTTGCTATTTTTTGCATTTTTTAAGGTCCAGGTTGCAGAGTGGCGAATTGGTCCTGACAAAGTGGCGGATCTGTCCAGAGGTGGCAGATTGGTCTTAATAGAGTGGCAGATTTGTTCGGCAGTGGCGGATCTGTCCTACAGTGGCGGACCTGTCCTGACAGGGTGGCGGATTTGTCCTCCGGTGGCGGATCTGTCCTGCAGTGGTGGACTGGGCCTAACAGAGTGGCAGATCTGTCCTTGTAGAGTGGCGAACCTATCCTCCAGAAGGTAAAAAATTTCTAGTTTTTCCTGAATTGTCTTTTGGTAAAATAGGAACATAGTTTAATTAAAGGGGTGTCAATAAACCTTGCTTGGCGTGTTTGGGAAGGCTATTTGATGTATCCAATTCCCTTGCGCCATTTGGCGATCCTGGGTGATGAGAAATCATAGCTTTCCAAGTCCTTTTGAGTCACCTATTTTTCACTTTCTTAGCGGGACCTGCTTGGGGATTTCATCACCCCAAGGGACGATTCCAACCACGCGTACCGACGGGGTATATAAAGGGGGGAGAGCGAAAGTTGTACCCCAATCCAACCATGTTGTAATTGGCGAAGCGTCGGGATAACGTGAAGAGTTGGTCCGAGCCTCTAGTATCTCGCTAAGGTTCCCGACTCACGCTTGTAACGGGTTGGTGTTCACAGTTTGGCCTCACGTACCGGGTGTATATCAAGGACTCCTTAGAAACCATGTGCATCCTAGAATAGAAGACTTTGTTGACCATACCCGTTTCTACTAATCTTAGGGTTGTGTTGCTTGAATTGTCTTTCTTGTGCAAAAACTAGTGATTATCGATTTGGCCAAGTCTTTTCATTATTGCTACAATTTGGGTCCTTTGCCTTTGCCATCCATCAAAAAACCAAGCTTAAGTTTATCCTTTGGCGGACTTAACCTTATCTTTTAGCAAACCTGTCTTTGTGCTGTGGTGGATCTATCCTAGTGCTGTGGCAGATCTGTCCTAGTGCTGTGGCGGATTGGTCCCAGTGCAGTGGCGGATTTGTCTTAGTGCAGTGGCGGATTTGTCTTAGTTCTGTGGCGGATCTGTCCTAGTGCTGTGGCGGATTGGTCCCAGGGCCGTGGCGGATTGGTCCCAGTGTTGTGGCGGATTTGTCCCAGTGTAGTGGCGGATTGGTCCTAGTGCAGTGGCGGATTGGTCCCAATACAGTGGCGGACCTATCCCTTTGGCCATCCTATACCATCATTTAGCATCCATTGTTCATCTGTTTTGAACACCGAAATGATCATCTAGCATCCAAAACGAACATCTGTATGTCCGTTCCGAGCCCTTCGTTCTAAGGGTCATTTGTCCTGAATAGTCTTTTGCTTGTTTCGAGAGCCATTCATCTATCTTGAGACACTCCCCGTCCATCCTAAACACGCTTTCGTCTTTGATCTCCGTTATTCCATATAAACCCCGTTAGAGTCGTCATCCAAGTTGACCTAGGTATTCATCCCTAATCACAATCATCATAGCTGGCTTAGGATCGCTATCCGTCTTAGGTCAGTTATCCTTTTCGACCCAATCAATCCGCTTCTATCTCAAGTTGGATTCGGTGTCGTTATCATACATCCACCTTTTAATCAATACCTAGTGTTACCTAGGATCCTTCTTAAACTCGGTTGTGGATCTCAGTCGTCATCATCACATCAATCCTAATCATCATATCGATCTAATCCCCACATTATCAAACCTATTTGGATCAAAACCCAGAATCTAGGTTAATCCAACATCTACCAATCAATCCAATCCAATTCCATCAAGCCAATCCACACCAACCTAATCAATCATCGTCAACTAATCTTTCATCAAAATCAAATCGATCCTTCATCATCAAGGTCTTTTTAATACCTTGATCCCTGTCATCATCTTGCATGCCCATTGAGACTCGATCACAAGCAAAGAAAATGGCCAACCAACAAGCCCTGAATGCCCAATTGAACAACCCACAAGATCTCACCAACACAGTCAACATCACGTCAGACGCGAACTATGGTGCTAATATCCTTCATGACCCCCACAACGGTACCTCATCGCAATCCAATGTGGATGGTCAAAACACATCACCACCTGGGGAAGAAAACATGGCCGATCAACCTGAGCTCACGTTCGAGGAGCACTTTAGCAACCCAGTTAATGCACAAATGACGGAGCGCCTTCTTGAAAGACATGGTGACCGAATCTTGGCTCACTTGATTGACAAAGGTGTCAAGTTGCCGTCAAGTGTCGACCTATCCAAGTATGGCACCTCCACATCTAACGTACCCCAAGTTGCACATGACATCCCCAGTAGCTGGCATCAACCTGAGTTCGGCAACGCTGTCCTATATCCTGTTGGCAATCCCACACATCCCACCATCTCAGTCACAGGAGCCCCCCAAACTGTTGATCCCAATGATCCTTTTGCCTATGGCATGCCACAAAACATCCCGCAACCGCAACCATTAATGCTACCAGCACCACCCCCCTCGAACCCGCTTCCTGCCAACACTGGGGGCAACCCTTTCACTACCTTACCCCCACCTCTTGGGGCTATAAATCCTCCACCATCGTCGATCCTATCTCAATAGCTGCCCCAATCCAATATCCCTCCTCCATCGTCATTCAACCCTCCGCCATCGTCCCAATCCAACATCCCTCCTTCAGCGTCATTTAATCTTCCACCATCGTCCCAATCCAATATTCCTCCACCATCATCGTTCATACCTCAACAGCCTCCACAGCTGCCCCAATCCAACATCCCTCCACCATCATCATTCATATCCCAACAACCTCCCCAATCCTATGCTCCCACTAGTGCTCAACAACCTCCCTCGCACAACATCTCAATCGCACCTCCACCTCAACAACAATCATTGGTCAATCCCCTATTTTCAACACAACCATCACAACATCAACCGCAGGGAAATCAACCTTGGCCTTCAGCCCCGACCGTATCTTCATTCCTTGCATCTATTTTACGCCCACAAGCGCAACCACAACATAGCATGCCATCTCGCCCATCACAGGCACCACCTATGCATCAACAACAATATCAACAACCGCCTCATCACTACAACTATTACAACCAGCAACAATATCAACAACAACCCTCCTATGGGGCATCACAACAGTCATATCAACACCCCCAATATCCACAAGCTAATCAGCAACACTTTCTCCATACTTCCCAATAGTACGCCACCCACAACTACCCGACCAATCCATATCCCACCTCGCAACAGCAACCTTTTTATCAACAAGGCCCCTTGGCATATCAGCAAGAGGTACCACCTCCTCATCCATACGCCCATCTCCAAACATCCTCTCAGAATCCACAATCATCCTATCATCAATATCCGTCTAACACGTCAGCCAATGCAGACATACTAGAGATCAAAGCCGCACTAAAAGATCTCCAGGCAGGGACTAGCAAGCAATCGTTCAAGTTCGAAGATATATGTCCCTATCCGTATGATCCCTCCATCTCATTGATTCCCTTCCCCAAGCATTTTGAGATGCCAAAATTTGACAAATATAAGGGGAACAAAGATCCTAAGGCCCACCTACGAGAATTTTACTCCCAGTGTCAAGAAGTGATCCACAATGACAACTATCTCTTGCATTTGTTCCCCCGAAGTCTGGGAAGTGACGCACTAGGGTGGTTCATGAACCTCGACAAGGGATCTATAAAATATTTTGCGGACTTGTCAGAAAGGTTTGTCTCCTACTTCTCCTTCAACTTGGAGAAGGATACTGATACCCTAGATCTTCTCAAGGAGAAACAACGTGAAGGGGAAACTTTTACTAGCTACCTCCAGAGGTGGCGTGCCCTGGCAAGCCGAATGAAAACTCCTTTGAAAGAAAAGGACATGGTCACCCTCTTCGTGGAGAATTCCCATCTTGACATGGCTCACAACTTCTGATTACACTGTGTCACCACTTTTGCGGAGGTGGTGGAGAAAGGACCCATCCTTGAGCGTGCCCTTGTTGCCAAGGGGCACATCAAAATATATAACCAAGATAGGGAAAGAACATTCAACGACAAGCCACGTTTCTGGAACAAGAACAAGAATGCAGTCAATGATGGTGTCACTGATACTAAACATGTCCAAGTGGCCAACACATCCCAGAAACAACAACAATCTGTACCTAATGCCATATCCGTACCGCAAGGGACACCCCGTCCTCCCCAACAGTCCAATCAAAGTAACCAAGGGAACCCTAAACGCCAATATGCTCAACTAGGAGAACCCTTGAGTGTCGTCTTCAATAAACTGTTGCAGATCATCTATCCAATCATGTACCCCGTCACCAAGCCACTAGACGAATCCAAACCTAAGCCCGCATGGTTTAGGGAAAATGAATATTGTGAGTTCCACAAAATTAAAGGGCACTCTTTGAATAAGTGTCAGGGTCTGAAAAACTACGTCCAGGATCTCATCGATCGAGGTGACATCAAGGTTGATCCTAACCAAGCTCCGTCGTCCAATGCTCAGTTGCAGATTTATCAAAATGCTTTCCCAAACCATAACCAAGGCCCGAGCACTTCCAACAGTAATCCTCAAAACAACAGCACAAATAACGTGAGTTACAAGAATGTACCTCTCAATTATGAGGGTATTATTCATTACATTGAGCAGGTAGAACCTCGTGTATCCATGATACATGTCAAAGCTAAAGACTCTCAATGTGCTGTTACCACACGACGAGCCCGCATCACCATTCCTGCAGCCTCTGCACCTGCCCAACCGACTCCTGTAACTTCCCAGTACAATATCCTTGATCACTTGGGAAAGACCCCTGCACATATCTCCATCTTGGATTTACTCAAGTCTTCCCCTGTGTATCAAGAAATCCTTAATAGAGCCCTACAGGAAACCCATGTGCCTAATAATATGGATCCTACACAGTTTCAAGCCTTGGTAGGACACCTAGCTTCATCTCACCAACTACACTTCAGCCACGATGATATGCCCAACATTGATGCTAATCACAATCGCCCCTTACATATTGAAGTTGTAGTCGCTCGGCATAAAATAAAAAGGGTCCTGGTAGATAATGGCTCTGCCCTCAACTTGTGCACTTTAAAATTCATAAAGCAGGTGGGGTATACCCAAGCAGACCTAAGTAACCAGATTATTACAATCAAGGCTTATGACAATGCAGAAAGAAATTCAGAAGGGATCATCAATCTTCCGGTCCAAGTGGGACCGGTAGTTCAGTACATCACCTGCCATGTCCTTGATCTGGACTTACCATATAATCTCCTCCTCGGCCGTCCATGGCTCCATGCTATGCAAGCCGTGCCTTCCACCTACCATCAGTGCCTCAAATTCCCAGTCAACGGACAAGAGGTCACCATCTATGCCGATCCCCAACCGTTCAAATATTGCCGCGCCCTAGAGACATCATTGCCCCATTTGCATTATTGCCCGGGGGTTGAAATGGGGGCATCTTGGCCATCACCCGTTAATCCACCATCCACTGTCATAACTGCTCCATCCTCCACTGATCCTACCGTCACAAAAGTCCAGATCATTGACAAAGGGTGTGGCGAGTATGAAATGCATACTGCTCTTAATGTAGCAACCATGCCACCATCGCCACACGAGTATGGTCAACCTTCCCATGCTACCCCAAAAGAGGACAAGACTGTCACCTTCCGTGGCAACAACATCCCTACTACCACTTTTGTATCCCCAAGTATCAAGACAGATGCGCCCGAAGAAGACATAAGCCAATGGGTTTACCGGGAAGAGCCTTAGCTGGAAACTCCTCTCAAAGAATACTTCCAAGAAAAGTACCCCTGGCCGACAAAGTTTGTGGAAAAGCATAACTATCAAGGCAGAGGCCTGGGAAAGAAAGAACAAGGGTGGTTACAACCCACTGATACATCTCTGCTACCAAAAAATGTGGGCATTGGGTATGACAGAAAGCAAAAAGGCCCCGAAACATCATCTAATGCTTCCAATAGTGTAGTTGTGGACAACGGCTTATTGGAAGACATACCCGAGGAGGAATCCATCATACGTGCGTACGATGACGTCGATCATTCCGACCTATCTTCCATGTTCGAATGCCTATCCGTCTGCACCATCAGCCTATCCCTTCACCATCCTGAGCTCATTGATTGGGACCTACGAACTAGCACACCTATCAGTATGTCTGCGGATACCTATGTTAACCTTATGGGATTGGGGGAGGATGAACACTCCAGTCACAAAAGTAAGAATAAGAAAAATAACAAACGGTCATCTAGTGAAAACCTCCCTGAGGCACTTCGTGACCTTGAAGAAGTAAAAATAAAGGACGCATCTGATGGTGAAAACCTCGAAGAGGCGCTAGAAGATGGAGATATTCATCTTCCCCTTATGGGAACTTAGCTATCTGCCAGATCATCCGTTCTGATTGAAGAAATGCAAGAGATTAATTTGGGAACTGCTGAAAATCCCCAGATCACCTATGTAGCCAAGTCACTCTCCGAACAAGAGTTTCCGATCTTTGCACAGCTACTCCAGGAGGGAGTTGTTAACTTTGCTTGGTCATACTCGGATATGCCTGGCTTAGATCCCGCCTTGGTGGTTCATCACCTGGACATCCGCCCAGATGCTAAACCTGTCAAGCAAAAACTCCGCAAGATGCATCTGCAAGTTGCATTATTAGTCAAAAAGGAATTAGAGAAGTTACTGGAGGCAAGATTTATCAGACCAATTGACTACTCTGAATGGATCTCCAACATAGTGCTAGTAGCTAAACCAAATGGTGACATTCGGATATGTACGGACTTCAGGGATCTCAACAAAGCTTGCCCCAAAGACAACTTCCCCCTACCCAATATTGACATGTTGGTTGACCTAACAGCAGGACATGAGATACTGTCCCTTATGGATGGCTTCTTCGGGTACAACCAGATTCGAATTGCACCTGAAGACCAACACAAAACCGCCTTCACCACTCCTTGGGGCACCTTCTGCTACAATGTTATGCCCTTCGGTCTCAAAAATGCAGGGGCGACTTATCAGAGGGCAATGACGGTCATCTTCCATGACCTCATACATATAATCATGGAAGACTATGTTGATGACCTATTAGGGAAATCCAGAACACGAGTAGAACATCCTGCCATCCTGAAGAAGATATTTGAGCGGTTAGAGCATTATAAGTTGTGGCTAAATCCAAAAAAATGTGTCTTTGGGGTCACTTCTGGAAAGTTGCTGGGTTTCATAGTCTCTCGCAGGGGCATTGAAGTTGATCCCGCTAAGGTAAAGGCTATCCTAGACATGCCCCCTCCACGCAATCTCAAACAGTTAAGAAGCCTTCAGGGAAAAATGCAGTCCATCCGTCGCTTCATTGCCCAGCTGGCAGACAAGTGTCAACCATTCACTCATCTTCTAAAAAAGGATTCCACCTTCCGATGGAACTCGCAGTGTCAGATGGGATTCGACAAGATTAAGGAATATTTGGCCCATCCACCAATATTGATGCCACCAATTCCCGGCAAGCCCCTCTTGCTCTACATCTCCGCCACTTCAGTCGCACTGGGGGCATTGTTGGCGCAGCATGATGAGTCATCAAAAGAAAGGGCAGTTTACTACATCAGTCGGACACTGGTTGGCTACGAGCTAAACTACTCTCCCATGGAAAAGGCATGCCTCGCACTAGTCTTCAGTACACAGAAGCTCCGCCATTACATGCTCAGTCACCCAGTCAAGTTAATCTCCAAGATCGACCCATTGAAATACCTGTTATCTAGAACCACTCTAACTGGCCGCATGGCTAAGTGGGTCATGCTCCTCAGTGAATTCGACATAGAATACGTGGATTGCAAGGCTATCAAAGGGCAGATAATTGCAGATCAGTTGTTAGAAGCTCCTCTAGTCGACACTCACCCATTGATCACAGAATTCCCTGATGAGGAAGTCTTTTCAGTTGAGGAAAGCCCCATGTGGACACTATATTTTGATGGATCATATACACATAATGGATCGGGGGCAGGAATTTTATTAGTTACCCCTCAAGGTGACTATATTCCCAAGTCATTCAGGATAGCGTTCCAATGTACCAACAACATGGTTGAATACGAAGCTCTCCTCACCGGTCTCAAGATTGCCAAACAACGACACATAACTCAATTGAAACTCTTCGGTGATTCCTTGCTAGTCATTAGGCAAGTTAATGATGAGTTTCTGACCAAGGATGATAAGTTGTTACCCTACAAGTGCATGGTGGATGATTTCAAGAAATACTTCACCTCCATACAATTTGAACAGATTCCCAGGGTACGAAACAAAGCAGCTGATGCGATGGCCACTATCGGCTCCCTCCTGGACATGCCCAAGGATCGAACAGAGTGCGAGTTTCTTGTAGAACAACTATTAATCCCAGCATACGATATCCCTGAGACTGAAATGGTGTGCGAAATTATGGGTCCCACCTCCCCATGGTACCAAGACATCTATGCCTACCTCCGTGATAACACTATACCCCCGGACCTTACCCGTAACCAACGCAAATCCTTCATCCATCGCTCTTCTTGATACGTCATCATCGGAGATATGCTTTATCGTCGTGGGTATGATGGAATCCTCCTTAGATGTCTAAATGAGACCGAAGCCCATACTACATTAACGGAGGTACATGGCGGTGTTTGTGGAGCCCATTCAAATGGTATGGCTTTAGCCAAAAGGATCCTACGGGCTGGATATTATTGGCCTACGTTGGAACATGATGCTTGTGAGTTTGTGAAAAAGTGTCTTCCATGCCAGCAACATGTAGATTTAATCCATGCTCCAGCACAAGATCTTCAGCCCCTCCTGGCACCATGGCCATTTTCTCAATGGGGTTTTGACTTGATTGGCAAGATTCACCCACCATCATCTGACGGCCATACCTTCATAATCACCACCACTGAGTATTTTACCAAGTGGGTAGAGGCAATACCCCTCTCACAAATCACCGGCATCCAGATCTCCAAATTCATCCTTTACCATATTCTCTGCAGATATGGTATCCCATCCACCATCATTTTCGACAATGGCAAACCATTCAAGAACCAAGCCATGAAACACCTATGCGAAACCTTCCATATTCAGCACCGTTGGTCAACACCTTATTACCCCCAGGGTAATGGTCAGGCGGAAGCGACCAACAAAACCCTCATTCGTATTCTCAAAAAGGTTGTCAATCACACTGGACGAGATTGGCACCTTCACATTCATCCTGCCCTCTGGGCATATCGCACATCCATCCGCACCCCAACAGGCGCCACCCCCTACTCTCTGGTGTTCGGTGCTGAAGCTGTCTTGCCAATCGAGGTTGAAATCCCATCATTGAGAATCTCTCTTAAGAACCTCATCAGCGAAGAGGATGCTCGTGTTGCACGGCTTGCACAGCTAGAGTTACTGGACGAACGCAGAATAAAGGCCTACGATCATCTGCAAGCATATCAGAATCACCTCAAGCGTAGTTACAACAAGAAGGTTCGTCCTCGCCAATTCCAGGTGGGCGAGCTTGTTCTTAAAGAGAACCAACGTACTCAGCAAGACCGAGACAAGAAAGGAAAATTTGAGGCAAATTGGTTGGGGCCCTATATCATAGCTGCTAAATATGGATCAGGGGCATACAGGTTGACTACTCTTGAAGGAGACCCCCTTGACGAGCCTATCAATGTCATGCATTTGAAAAAGTTCTACCCCTAAGTCTGCTCGGTTACCCCACCTGGTCAAAAATCCAAAAAATCAAAAAATCAAAAAAATAAAAAATAAAAAAAGTCAAAAATCTAAAAATAGTCAAGAGAAATAAATCCGTCCTATGGTGAAAACCACCTCCTGGTGGCGCCTTGGATAAGTATGGATGGTGAAAACCTGGCAACAGGCGTCATCCATAGAGGGCTTAATCATTATCTACCTGACATCCTAGTTATTTTATGCTGTCATCCGCACTATTGTCCTCACCCATCTCATCCCCGGACTGTTTGGTAAATATTGATTGAGCATTGGATGACCCATCGAGTCTATCCCCCTTTCCTGAGCTTTTTTTTCGGTATCCCACTATGAGCTTGCGTCATTCACACTCGTGTCATCGGGTAGAATCATCCATCGTGTCGGTCTTCACCTAGGTCCCATCTTGTCGAGCCCGTTCGTCGAACTATGTTGCCCCTGCGCTGTCACGTAGGCAAGGTCGATCATTTGATTCACCCCCGGGGCATTCATCCATCATCATCGATCACCATTTGTCTTCTTTTTCGCTTTATCCATGGTCCTTTCTGGAACTACGAGGGCTCTGCGCTTTCACATAGGCAAGGCTAATCTATGATCGGCCCCCGAGCCCCTAGGTCTGTAGGTTATGTCAGTCTTTTGAGCTTCGTTATCAAGTTATGCCCACATCTAACCGGTCCTTAACAAACGAAATTCCCTTGTGTTACAAGATCTTGTCCCTCGGCAACATCCCACGTCAACTGGGTCATCTTATGTCGCATCCATCTTTGGTCTCAACAGGATGAGTCCTTCCTAGCAGACCTCACCAATCCCATCCACCACCTTGATCCTATGGCAAAGGACCTGTTGTCTTGATTATGATCTCTTGATGTTTTTGAATTTTGTTTATCATTTTAGGTTCCTTCCCATCACTTGTCGAGGTCACCTTGGTCCACCATACCATGGCGTGCTTTGACCTGTTGAAATGGGGGCATACCTTGATCTTTTGTTTTGTCTGCTGTCTTCTCGAGTTATCCCTCGTAGGACCCACCAAGATCTCTAGGATCTTGTGTTACGCTGGGATAACTTTGTGTGTTTTTGGTTATTACAGCACCAGGCCCGACCGAGGTCATCATGACCTCGGGGTGTTGGGATAACCTTATCGTTTGCTATGTTTGTTTCATGCGTAGAGTACTCGCTCGCCTTGGTCTTCTATATCAAGGTGTTTGGTACCCTACGCTATAGTAAAAATCAATGCTCCAAAGATGGCAAAACCTCATTTTCGCTGCATTTCCACCACTTTGCATGCACCCTTCATTTCCACCAGAACCACAGCTTATGATGTCGATTGTGCAAGTATTCTCATTCTTCGTTCCTCGTGTCGGTCCTCTTCCTCTCAGGATATTAATGGTTGTTTTTGGAAAATGCAATCTTCCATCCGCCTATCGTCCATCCACATATGCATCATAAATCATACATCATAAATCATATAAACATGCATAAATCGCCCATCCACATGTGCATCATAAATTATATACCATAAATCATATCAACATGCATAAATCGTCCATCCACATGTGCATCATAAATCATACATCATAAATCATATAAACATGCATAAATCATCCATCCATCAAAAATCATATAAACATGTGCATCCATACATCATAAATCATAAACACGCTTGCATCAATCATCAATCATCCATCCATAAAAACATAAAGCATAAAACATAAGTCATCCATATAAACATGTGTATATATATATGCATGCAAAATCACATCATGAATCATCTCATATAGTTGCATAAAGAAAACATCCCGCATAATGTCGATACAGGCCACCATATCATCAAAATAATAAAATTTCATAATACAATACATCTCCATCATATATCGTATAATAAGATACAAGATCCAGAGAAATGGATCACCGCTGCTCTTTGGCCACATGTACACACCATTCATCCTGTATCTGCCAAAAATAACCAATGTCCTGCATCTGCTTGCTCTACTGTGAGCTGCCCACATCTGACCTCTGCGGAGAATCGGGTGCTGATCCTCTGTGTGCTGGTGTCCCTTGGTACTCGCGGGTGGGTGTCCCCTGGTACTCATGGGTGGGTGTCCCCTGGTAACCGCCGTATGGAGACGAAGTCTGTCGGTAGTCGCTGAAACCCCTGGTGCGTGTCCCCAGTGACTGGGATGGCCCTGGGGGCAGTGGAGCCTGGCTGACGTAGCGGGCTATGCGCTGCGCTGGGTCTGGAACAACCTGCTCATATACCCCTCTCCAATAACTAGCTTGCTGCATAAACTCATCCCGCTGCCCTGCTATCAGTCTCGCGGCATTTCGCTCATGCTTATACCGATCTCGGTCTGCGCTGATAGCCTGCCTCTCCCGTGCCCAGGCCTCCTGAGCTAGTATCAACTGTCGTATCTGCTCTGAGCCTCTATCCCTCTCGGCCTACATCGCCTGTAACTGTGTGTGTAGCTCCTGTACATCTGTCCCTGCACCTCCCCCCTCAACTAGCACCCCCTGCAACTGAGCCCGTGCTGCATCTCTCTCTCCCTGTAAGGTCTGCATCCGTGACTCTGCAGCATCCCTCTCCCTCTGCGCAGCTTGTCCCCGCGCCATCGCTGCATCTCTGTCCCTCTGCAGA